>JAHWFP010019798.1:139325-215120 GCA_023313725.1 Lithobius niger
GCTGAGGCAGTCTGACATATAAGTCCAAAAGGCAACGTAAATAGGTTTGCATCTGTATTTATTAAACCAATCTCGAGCCCATTGGCTTTCCGTCGCGTATAACCCTTTAATGTGTGTTTTCCAATTTTGTTGATTTTGAGGTTACCGAGAGATGTCCTAGCACATGGGTCTTCTACGAAGCTGTTGTGAACTTTGTGAGTGAAATTCTAGACAGTTGTTGTGGTTTTGCTGAAGTTTCGCCCGTGGGCTGTAAACCGCCTTGGCTGTAAACTATTATGCAGTGACGTGAAATTTGAATACCCACCTGAATATTTCAGGAGAATGGTTTTATAACAGAGGTACGTAGCATGAAGCCATTGTTGTTAAACTTTAATAAATTGGTGTCAATGCAATGTTTCACAGTAAGTTTAAAATCCGCATGTCGCGCGTTATGAGTACCTTTCACAGTTCAATCTGCATGCTTGAGCAGTTCATTTTTGGGGTGTTCGTAGCGCGACTGCTGGCAGAAGCGGTGGCTAACTGGACGACGCGTCGAATTTCTAACGTTAAGCCTCTTGCATACAGGAAGCTATGCTACTATCAAGTTCCAAGCATCTCTCTCCCTGATCACTGTGTTGAACTCCAGTGTTACAGCTGCTGGAAATTCTGTTCTCATTATGGCAGATTTCAATTTCCCAATCATTCACTGGTATACTTGAGTAATATGGAAATATGATTTGGTCGCAGATCCACCCACCCCAATGACCTTTGACTTTTTTATCCAGAAGTGACGTCATATCGGAAGTGACGTCACTTTCCAAGATGGCGGTGCCCACGGGAACCGGAAGTGCACCAATTTTCCAAGATGGTGGCTATCTCATCAATCTGGAGAAGGGTGGAAAAATGCTTTTAGCTACCTTTTTGTTACTTTTTGATACTTTTCAGCGGTGTTCATGCAGACAGAAGTGCAAAATGGCGACGTTCATGTAAACCGGAAGTGAGGTCATTTTCCAAGATGGCTGCTCCCATGTCGTCCACTTCCTTTCGACCTTTGACCTCAAGTGCGTGAATGTGATTTGGTCACCCTTTACGGGTGCTTAGCTCATAATTGGAAAAGTGCAGGGTTTCATGCATGGTTCAAAATAAAAAAAAAAAAAGATTTGAAACAATGTGCACTCTTCGTGCACTCTTTTCACACTACTTTAGGATTTAAAGTGTCCTACTAGTAGATAAAAATATTTCTGAGACATCTAGGAGGTAAAGCGCCAGGCACATTTTTTTATGTGGTTTCCCTCTTAGGCATAATCCACATAACTTGATAAGGTTCATTAAGTTTTTACGCCATGCATCTATTTTCCACACTGACTTTCGTTTCCTCTTTCATCTGAAGCTTTTTCCTATAAGCGGCCGCTTTTTTTGCCAAACACTCTTCACGTTGCGACTCGCTTTCTTCCGATTGCACTTTTCTTTTACTCGCCGTCTTTTTTGCCAAACGCACTTCACGTTACGACTCACTTTCTTCTGATTGCACTTTTCTTTTGCTCTTTACGTTGCGCTTCAGTTTCGTTGGTGCATGCTTTTTGTTTGGCGGCAGCATCTTTGTCAAATCTAAGCTTCTTCAGTTCTGGGTGCATCGAGCTTCGACTCTCTTTTTGCACCCGTCTCTTTCTAGCTATGCTCTCCTCCACTCTTTGCTGTCGATTCAGGAACAAATCGAGCCTTCTTGCAGCTTTGCCTTTTTCTTCCAATCGTTTCGCCTCACCCAATCGCTCAGCAACTAGCTATTCGCGGGAAGGCTAACACTCTCTTCGTACTCCTTGTCATTAATCACGTCCACCTCAGAATCGAAGTCTTCGACATCCCGGTATTTTGCTCCCGTGCGGTAATGTCTAATGGCAAGATTGTTTTTACCATCGTCTAGCACGAAACGTTTGTCGTCATAGGGTGAGAGTCGGGACTTGCAATTTTCGCCCAAGTTGGGAAAAAATTTTTCGCCCAAGTTCCCTTCTGAGGTGGGAGATTTTTACATCAATGCGGACTTGTAGTCGTCGAAATACAACTGTTTTTTTTACGAATCCAGACTGAATGCCATTGGCTTTCGTGGTCGTTTTACGGCCCGGACTCTATTACGTACATCTTGGAGCGTAGACCTGCAAACTCCAAGATGGGGATTCCGCCCATCTCGTCTTTCATTTTCCCCAAGACCTGTTTGTTAGTTGTGGAGAAAAGCTTGTGATCTGTAGGGTTATTACTCGTATCAAATTGTTCACGGTCCTGCAGCATATCTTCATATATATCCTGGGTTTCGATGCGATAGCAGAGGCTGTCTGTGTCACTAAAAAAGCTTGGCTCGCTCACCGTACTTTCGCTGAATGAAATCGTAGTGGAATTGGAACAAGGCTAATTTAGACAGCTCCAAGATTGAAAATCCCGAATATGTAGGAATATTGCACATTATGACGCGTGCACGCCGGTTAATTTGTACTAGGTTTTTGTGCAGGATGTTGAAAGAATCGGCGTGGGGCTGAAAAGTGGACTTCAGAGCAGATTTATTGTTTGTGCAAAGCTTGAGTCGGTCCTGTTTATTTTCCATGGTCTTACCAAACAACGAATTATTTAATAATTTGAAGTAGCCCTTCTCGAATGGTTTGGTCGACTCCTGTCTCTTGCTGGTGTTGAAATCGATTATGCTTTCATCCAAGGCTTCTGGTGGAAACTCAGGACTCTTCATATGTGCCGGAGAATTAGCCTGTGACATCGGTGAAACTTCAAATTACGGTAATGCACAACGTACTTTTTCTTTTGTAATAGATTTGGAACCAATTTAGTATTGGGTTTAATCTTGTGTCCGATACTGTTCGCTAGATCTATAGAATAAGGGGACTCTTCCCTGATCTCCAACTTCTCTGGCGCTAGGGGATAGTCGTTGTGACAGTCGTGCAACTCCTGCCAATAATCTAAATCGACTTCTTGAATGTAACCAACGTCCAAATTGTCTGGTACGGTGTCAACATCAAAAGTTCAAATCTCTTCCTTGGTTAGGTACCGGAACCCATCGTAGGGGAGAGGATCGCTCATGGCCAAACCGTAGAGGTTGTTCATATCTAGTTCGATGATGTAGCTGGTAGGTTGACTAGGATCAAATTGGTTGCCCGGTAAGTATTTGTTGTTGGCTTTAGTGTACCTCTGAGCTATGAATGAAACACCGCCTCGCATGCCGTGAGTGATCAGGTTGTGTTTGCCGGCGTGAGTGAATAACTGTAATTTGGACTTGCGCATTCTCAGGAGGGCGGACCGACTGAATCCTGGTGTTGTAATATAATAACAGGGATCCAATTTATTGTTTTCAACCCATAGTTTCCAGAAATCTTCAAACACGTTAGCTAGCAGAAAAACGTTAGTCATTTGATAAATTTCGTGGTAAGAGCCGAACTTCTTGACTCTCATTTTCCACCAGAGATTTAAAGCTTGAACCTATCTTCTCCAGCCAATTCTTCCTCCTTTCATTGAGAAAAAAAGATCTTGTAGGTAACGTTTCACTGTCAAAAATGGTCATGTCTGTCACGTGTTAGTAGGGGTTAACGCCCTTCCGTGTCAAAAGATTCAATGCATTTTCTGTAGTTGTGTTGTCGTCAAACCACTTTGACTTTAATCCCGACTCCAAGGCAGTTTCAAGAATAGAAATTTACCATCTTTATGGCTTCTAACCAAAGTGACCAGCGAGGCCTTAAAAAAATTAATGCTGTTTATGAAATGGAGACTTACTCCAATTTTCTTGGTCATAATTGTCATGCTCTGAAACCGTTCAGTGTTCTGACCGATGACATCTATTTTTACAGGGAATTTGTGCACTGCTTGTACTAATAAATGCATGTCATAACCTACCAGACTGTGGAATATGACCAGAATGGTTCTTTGTTCTCTAGCACTCAAGTTACATTTTAAGTGAGCGGCTCGCCTGTATTTTTCACTGAAGTGGCAATGGTCTCTGACTTTATGCTCACTTTTCGGCAGAAATTTGTGGAAAGATTTGAATGGTTCCTCGCAGTAGTGACAAACGGTGGGATTGTAGAATTCGAGTGTTTCTTCCTCTGTGAGACTAAAAGGTTTAATGTTTGACAACAGTTCGTCGTAATCTTGACTTTCTTTAACCATGTGCTCGTAAAAAACATCAACGGCATCAAGTCCCAAGTAGTAATCTTGGCTAATAACTTCCCCGTCGTGGCCTATCACAACATATTCAAAACTACAAGGTTCATGCAGGTGAATTTCAGTAGACGAGCTCGTGGAAGGGTCGGGGTGAAGGGTTTGGATGGGTCGAAGCAGGCACTCAAAGTCAGCATAAACTATTCAGGGGAAGGGGTTTTTGCGACTGAACTGGAATAGAATTCACCATGTGATCCCGAACCGTGGTGGCATAGAAAATCATCAATGCACCTAATGAAGCAGTAATGCATATTTAAGGTGTCAGAGCCATAAACCTCTGCATTTGGCATGAGAAGATCTATCAGCTGGCCATCGAAGTTTTTAGAAATTCGAATAGGGAACAAGTCTTCTCTGCGGCTGTATCCTATGATGTTAATCGAGAGATCGATCGCACATTCAAATTTGTCAATTTGGTCTAGCTTCGTGGGATAGGTCAACATGGAAGTATCGAGCATCTCTTCACATTCCCAGTAATCTTCAGGATCGGGGCTATACATCTCCAAGCCAGAAGCTAGTAAAGAGTACAGGAAACATTCATCATTCAAGTTTTGTACATTGGTTAACATCCAAGCCTTACGTTTTAAACCTTTCGGGAGTGGAATGTCAGATGAAACTCGTAATGGTTGATTTCTAGCCACCCTAACGGCGAAGTTATTTATGCTAGAAATCACTCTTCCACTCCCCCGCTCGACGAAAGAGTCGATGGACTGCTGGATTTTATTGGCGGAGCAAGCGAGCGAAGCGTAGCTTATAACGGACACCCATTGCAAAATGTTGGTCCGTTGGTCCGTTGGTCTGTTGGTCCGTTGGTTGCACATTTTTAGTCTGGGTGGAGCCCAAACAAAAGGTGTGATTGAAATGAAATTTTGCACAACGCTTTATACCCCCAAAAGTATTGCTGAGCCAAAATTTGACGTAAATCGAACAATTAAAACTGAAGAAATTATAAAGTTTTCGAATTAATATCTAACACTCATCATTGTAAATTTGGAGTCATAAATAGTTAAGGAATTCCGACGAAGGATACACCGTGCTAATGGTAGTCAAGTGAACTCAAATAACACTGCAAATTAAATTTTGGTTGCTCTTTCTAGCAATAATCTTTTTCGACTTAACTCAATGAAGTAGTATCATTTGACCGTTGCATTTAACCACTACAGGAACAAACGCAACCATAAAAAAACCAAAGGATTCCATTAACGAAAACGTTAGTTCATTGAAAAAAAGAATGCTTGGAGATTATTCAGTTCAACATGGCAACGAAAGTGGCGTCTACACTAGCGATGGGAATCCCGAATATGAAACTTGAAATCGTCGTATCAAGGCCAATCGGTATTATAAACTGATATTGGCATCAGATGAAACACGAAAGCACGAAACACGAAACAATACTAAGCCCGCCTCTCTCAGTTTATGATTTCCTGGTTGCCATGGTAACGTAAAGACTCGAAACCAAAACCGCGTTGCACGGCATGAAGGATTAGGCTTAATCTGGAACCACCGATGTTAGCTGCTACTAACGAAACTAAATCGGAGATAAATATTAGGCCTAAACGCTAAAAATTCTGCCTAAAAGTAGGTCTAAAAGCAAACACATGTTTAACCTAAATTGTGATGGTTATTTCTATCAGATTATGTAATAGAGATCGCTGTTGCAGTCATAGAGTTTGGAAATAATATATTATCTTGCAGTGCGTGATAGAGGTGTGCCAGCTCAACATTTTCGTTGGTGGCGGTGTCAAATCTTATACCAAAGCAGTATTGTGAACCTTTTGAATCTTCGGACTATTGTTAAAAACTATCGTACTGATGATTGTTTGGCTTGCAGTTAAATGCCTTATTATTAATATTTTAATATAAGGACTACATTTTCCACAGCAGTTTCTGTAAACAATGTAAGAATTATTGCCAGCGGGAGCTCAAACAGCGGTGGCCATACGTGCTGTTTTATTTTTACTTGGGCGATGGCCCACATTTTCAGCGTTGGGTGTGAAAAGAGGCTAGAAATAACTAAACAAAAACTAAATGCTGGAGCAAACGAAAGCTTGTTAACGTAAATTTTACACGTAACATAGGCCTACGTTAAAACAAAAGGCTAAAATAAGAAAAAGGCCAGCAAAGAACAGTAGTACGTCACACCAAAAGGCAAACTGCCCAACAAGGCCCATTAAGTATTGCACCTAGATTTTTAAGAATTATTAACAAATGTGGTATCGTCATTAAAATAAAAACTAAATATAAGTTTGAAATGATGATCTGTTTGCTCAGCCTACAATAGGCTCAAAGCCTGTTTCCTAGTTAAAATCTTCATCCAATAGAGCGGGAATATCGTTCGAGTTGTAAACTTCGGTGTACCATGACCAAAATCCAGTTTGAAAATAGTAGTGTCTTTGACGAACTTCACTCCCAAACAGATCTGCACTTTACAAATTACAAACTGGTCCAGGCTGATGAACAATAGCATATGCAGGGCCAAACGCACTGACTCCAGAAACTGAAGTGGGTCGAACTCTTCAATTACGTCCATTTCATAGAACCGATGATCAAGACCTTCATCATGCAACAGGGTGGAGTGTTCCTTCAAAGAATCGGGCAGTCGATCCCTAAAACATGCAAATTCTTCGTCTTCGGCTGGATGAAAACGTAGAAAAGTTTTATGGTATCTTAAAATTTATATTTTTAGGGACTTTTTTAATAGGAAAAAATAAAGACTTTTTAAAATAAGGAACTTTTAAAAAATAGTATTTTTGAGTACAGTGATTACGTGAAAAGTCAACATTTATTTAAGACTGCTAATATTATCAGTCCTGTTGTTTTGCTTTTGTGTCATATCCCTTCCATTTAACAAAGTATTGCATTTTCCCATCTTTTCCTTTCTTCTTACGTAATACTTTTTCTACTAAAAACAGATCGGGAACTAGAGTGTTTTATAGTTCTGGTTCAAAAACCGCCTAGCACCAGTTCAACCGACTCATCTTTTAGAAAATAAGTAACAGGTTGGGTTTTTTGTACTTTACAGATAATGAAAACTTTGTTAGTAACATTTTACAAATACCCCTTATCGAAAATTTTGGGTATCTTCAACAACCGTTTAGTACTAGTTTGTCTCAACAGGGGTTCGTGACGTTTGGTTACTTCACTAGGTTTCAGTTTTATGGAGGAATGAACCGTGTTATTGTACTCGGAAACTAACTCGTTGATAATGCTTACCCACTCGTAATTCCTGTGGCTAGTGAACCTTTTCCACATTTGAGTTTTCAGCATTCTGTTGAAACGTTCTACCACGCTCGCTTTTTCTAAGAGTACGTAAAGTACATGTTGATGGTATGCCGCTTGAGTAGGGCTTTGAAATCTTTGTTGTGAAACTCGCTACCTAAATCGACTTGCACATTTTTAGGAGGTATCGTTCCTGCGAGTATTTTCTTGAACCCTTTGGTAACGTCATTACCGGATTTAGATTTAAGGTGAATGGCCCAAGCGAACTTGGACATGACATTAATGCAGGTCAGTAGGTAGTTAAAACCTGTATTTAAGTTAGCGTAAGGTATCATTTCAACCAAGTCAGCCTGCCATAGATCATTCAGGCTCAGTACAATCACTTGCCATCTTGGAAAATTTTTTCGCATTGGCTTATGAAGTTCTTTTAAGAGTTGATCCATTTTTTATTCCCCATTCCAAACTTTAGTTTTGTTTTCATGATTTTCTTAATGATCGAAGCTGCTAGTTTTTCCCTCCATGCCAGAGAAGGATCATCTCTCAGTCTTTGAGCTTTGGAAATTAGAACTTCATCCACGGCATGCAGATCTTTTAAGTCCGAGGTCTCTGAGTAAGCTACATCGTGTTCCTTGCACGCTTCGTCAAGTTTATTAATTCCCGGATCTCCTTGAGCCAGCCTTTCTTCCAGTTTTGTTCCCGGGCCTCAGTATTGGTAGCCTGGTAAATAGGGTTCGACCAGCAAATTATGTATGATTTTATTTACGATTCCTATCACAGACTTGATAAAGGAAGCTCTTTTCATTCCGCACGCCTCACAAAATACAACTTGGATCTGTCGACCATATTTTGCGGTGATAACCGACGGTTCGGAGCTGTTAGAAGTGACGTTTACAATTGACAAAGTACCTCATCTTGATATGTTTTGATTCCATAGTCCTTTTATTATATATACGATTTTTTAACCTAAACCTAAATTTTGATAAGCCACCTTTTTCTCTTGAGCAGTTATTTGTCTTTGCTGTATTTTTGATAAAATTTTGACCATTTCGTTCCTGTGTCCGTCATGGCTGGCTAAACTAGATTTGGACACAAGTCTCAGTCTTTGAATCAAATCATTAGGATTATCGTTATATTTATAATCACCTCTGCTCAAATAACCCGCTTTGTTAACCATGCCCGTCATTTTTATCTTCATGTCCTCCCAAATCGGAGCGATAACAGACCTGTACTTGGTGCTACAATTAGATTTGGGTTTATGAGTAGTTGGGTCGTTGTTGTGATTAATAGCGTTAGTATTTTTTAACTTGGCCACGTAAGCTGCTTTAACTTCCGGTGCGAGGGAAGTTTCTTTCAAATCTTTGAAAACTAGCAAGTTCCAAAGTCTGCGTCTCCCCATGTATTGCTCCCCCTTGACCAATACGTCATTTTCAAAGATTTTAACCGTTTTATGACCGACGCTCAGCTCACCTTTTTACTTATCTTACTATACCCCGAACACTGGGTCAGTGTCTTTGGGATTTTCGAAAAAATATATCAAGAAATATTTAGCAGTGTCTCCAATATTCTGACCAGGTAACAAACTATCGAGGGACCGTAGAGTGGTAATGTTAGGAAGCACATGCGAAGTGTAAATGCGTCTATGTTGTACTGCGAAATATGAAGGGGTGAGTTTAGGACCGGTGCTTGTAGTTACATATTCGGTTTTGGACTCGGGAGGAATTCGCATTATAGCAGCTTCAGCCGTCTTGAATAATCGGCGTGACAAAAATCGAGAGAGATCGGCAATGTTTTCTGAATAGGAATAATTGCAGGGGACAGTGATAAACCCAATGATACATAGTCATCCTCGTCACTTTCTTCCTCTTTAATCGGGGTAGTTTGCGTGGCTAGAGTGTTTTTAATAGGCATAATTTACGTGGCTGCACCGAGGACCGGTGTTGGTTTCAGGGTGCTTACTACCGGCTTAAAAAATTCTTGTAGCGATTCTTCTTCAAACGTCGATTTAAAAACTTTATAGTTAAACGTCTTTTGAGTTTTGCGATTTCTTATTTGTCTCCATTCTTTTGTTTAATAGGTAAAACGAACGTTTATATCTCCCCTTGTTTAATGTTTTCTTAATTAATAAAAACCCATAAGGCTTTTTCCAACAATTTTGATACAATGTTTTAAAGTCAGAATATTCCATGCCAAGACCAAATGATTACCATAGACATGTTTTAAATTTAACTCATCCACTGCAAAAAGGAGTAATAAATTTGCATTATATTTGACTACATGTTTTGGAATTCTTGTGTAGGAATGACTGCAATAAAAAACATCGGCGTTTGAATGATGGCCTTGGGGAAAGAAACGTTCGATGTTTTTTTTTGTTTGTCTAAAAGGCAATCGTCAAAAACAATCAGGTTTCGAAACTTTGGGTCCAGGTCTTCAGGCAGAATTAAATTTATTTGTGAATCGTGAAAAAATGCGACATCCCGTCCTATTTTTTTCCTCAATTTCAGCAAATGTCGACTGCAAAGCTCTGTATTTAGGCTGGCATAAAGTTTTACTGTAAATAAAGAACCGGTCATAGTCAAGCCATCTTTCATAACAGATGAAATTAAACAGTAAATTAGTTTTTCCGTAATTTGCAGGCCCTATAATTAAACATCTGATATTCGAAGGTAGAAATGGATGATTTTTAGGTTCTTTTTAAGGAACGAAAAACTCATAGTTTTTAATTTCCATCGATTTTTTTTATTTACACATTAAAAAAAAATATTTACACATTCACCTAACCTATAAAGTCTTCATCGGAAAATTTGTCGTTGGGAATGTCGGAATGAACACTCCAAAATCTACATTGCACCATAATTTCACGTTGATGGGAGAATCATCGGTGACGTACATTGCTGTAATTTTTCCAGTGACTTCTGTCAAGTTAAAGCATTGTGTGATGGCAAGTTAAACCAGGGTTTGTCGATAACATTTTTGTTAAGTTTCCCTTTAGTTTTGTGAATATTCTCGTACACCCAAGTTCCAAGGTGGAGCGGTTTGTTACCATCATCAGCAATTACTTTAACACAAGAGAGATAGCAAGGGTAAGCCGTAATCATAGAATGTGGATAATTGAACATAGTCATGGTTACGGGTTTATCCTCGTCAAACTGGACCTGTAGTTTTTTGCAGATGTATCGCATAAGACCTTTCAGCACTTTTTTTGAGTTTCACGGTCGCTAGGTGAAATCCTACTTTTATATTTTGATTTTTCATCCGAAATTGGGTTTAACCCTTTAAATCTTTAAACTGTATGGAAGGAGACAAGGAAAACTTTACACCGTTGTTAATTTTGGTTCCTTTCTTGTTTTTAATTTTCAGCAAGTCTTTTAGTAAGAGATTCGAAAGATGTGTTTGCCAGGATGGTTGAGATATTTTTTTTGTGTGCTTATTATTTATTTTGAGGTTTTTCCTTTTATTTTATTATATATATATATATATATATATATTGTAGAAAAGCCTTATCGAAGGACCCCCTGTGGGCTGGGGGTAGAATAAGCCCACCGTACCCCTGCGTGTCGTAGGAGGCGACTAAAAGGGAACCCAAGATCACGGTTTGCTAGTGTTCCAAGGGTTTGCATGGCGGAGGGTTTTTAGTCCGTCTTAAACACTAGCAACCTCAACACTACGGTTTGCGAGTACGCCTACGGTGTGTATGGCGGGCAGGTTTAACACCCGTCGCAAGCACTAGTCGGAAAGAGGTGAAGGGACATCCGGACAAATCGGGCCTGGGGTGGCTGCTTAGAGGATGTTTGGTGGTTTGAATCCCCTTTTGGGTTTGATTTCAATTTGCCCGTTCTGGCCACTGGGCTTTTCATCCTCATCCCCCAGCATGTTGGCCGTGTGCTGCAACCTAGTAATCCGTGGAGGCGGAGATCGTGGCTTTCGGGCTTTGGCTCCTTATTCCGGAGGATGGGTGGCCTGGGCGAGCCGGCTTAAGGTCAATCGGCTATAACCTTTCGGGTCCTGTCGGTGTGGGGAGGTGGCTTTTGGTGCATCACGGACCAGAACTGTTTAGGTTATCGACGGAGGTGGTGTGTACGGCTTCCTTGGTGGCCTCGCCTCTCGGCGTGCTTAGGCTGCCACCTCTCGGAGGTAAACGGCGGTGATAGCTTCCTGGTGCAGGGCCCTGGATATGCGGCTTCCGGCCCTGCATCACCCGAGTGCCGTGCGGGGCTTTATTTTCTGGGGAGCGCACCGCCGCGACTTCTTTTTTGCTTTCAATGGCAACTTCTTCCCCCCCTCCTCCCCCGCAAAAATTTTTTCCCTCTAAATTTTTTCCCCTCCTCGCCGCACTAGCAAGCGCCAGAGGAGGGAACCTGAGATGGTTGGGCCTGGTGCCCAGTTACCAGACCTTAGTAAGAGTCGGGACCAAGTCCCGAAGTTCCTAGTGGTGACAGGTGAGGGTCGAGATGTTACGCAACTCGGTCCATTCGCTGTACACAAAGCTTTGAAAGGGATCTGTGGTTCTGATCCAAAGAGTGTCTCTCGGCTCCGTGCTGGGGGATACCTTGTGGAGGTTGCAGACGATGGTCAGGCGAAGAGGCTTTTGAAAGTGAGTGCATTGGGGTCATGCCCAGTGCATGTCGAGCCGCATCATACTTTGAACAGCAGCAAGGGGGTTGTGACATGCTTCGATTTGACGGGTCTCAGTGATGATGTCATCCTGGGTGAACTCAATTCACAGGGTGTAACGGCTGTGAAGCGTTTGACACGGAAAGGCGAGAATGGTGCCCAGCCAACTGACACCTTTTTTCTGACCTTTGATACGCCAGTTGCACCGCAGCACATTACTGCCGGTTACCTGCGCTTGATGGTCAGGAGTTACGTACCGAATCCGATGCGGTGTTTCCGCTGTCAACGCTTCGGCCATACCAGCGGCTCGTGTAAAGGTAGGCCTACCTGTGTTTCCTGTGCTCAGGCAGCCCATGAAGGCGCTGACTGTGCTGGCCCGGAGCAGTGCGTCAACTGCGGTGGTCAGCACCAAGCTTCTTCACGGGACTGTCGTGTTTATGTTGAGGAACGTCGAGTGCAGGAACTAAAGGTGAAGGACGGGCTTTCCTACTCGGAGGCCCTAAAGAAAGCCAAACTATCGGCACCGGCAATGATACATTTTTTTTGCGCAGGTGTGCAGTGCGCCAATGCCTGGCCCAGTTAGTGAGTCTGCTGACTTAGCAGATTTACGCGCTTAGCTCAGGTCTTTGACGAGGACGGTGGGCAAGCTTATTACTTTGTTGACCCTGCAACATCCATCACTGCAGGGTCTTTTGGGTCCTTCGGACCCGGTTGCTGCCTTGCCGTCTACATCTGCCCAGCCTGCAACTGCTTCTGCTCCTGCTGCTGTTTCTGCTGCTGCATCTGTTCCCAGGCAGATTAAAGCTTCAGCTAAGCCTCCACCTGCCCGGAGTGAACCACAGAAAACGTTGAAGAAGAAGGCTCCTGCTAGTAAAACCTCAACACCACCAGTGAGGACGTCGCCACTAGGAGAAAAGGTGAAACAGTCGTTGAACGGCCAGCTTGCTGAGGGGTCCGTTGTGTCCCCTCAACATCTTGATACTACTTTGCCCATGGAGCAGGGAGATATTTCCTGTTCCAATTCTCCGGAACTTTTTCCTCCTTCCGAGGACAACTTCGTTCTGAACCTCACTCCATCTTTTGATTCGGGTGAGGATTTGGATGTTTTCGGATCGCCCAGAGGAGGAGTTGAGGAGAATGATTCAGTCTTCAGCCCGCCCTAATGCCTGTGCATGCAATCGTTCAGTGGAACTACCAAAGTTATCGGACCCATGCCGAAGAGCTGCGGCTGCTTTTGTCGCATTGGCGACCTCTGTGCTGCTGTCTACAGGAAACCTGCTTTAAGGCGTCAGATAATCCGGTTGTTCGAGATTATTCTGTTTACCGTCTGGATGCTGACCCTGTGCCACGTGCACATGGTGGTGTTGCAGTGCTGGTTCAACACTCTCAGCCACATGCCAGTGTGCCTCTGCACACTAGGCTTCAGGCGGTAGCAGTTAGAGTTTCTTTCCACTTCGATATTACTGTCTGTTCGCTTTATTTGCCACCGGATGAGGTCTTTGGGGTTGTTGACCTGGAGGACCTGGTCCGCCAGCTTCCTGCCCCTTTTCTGTTGCTGGGCGTCTTTAACAGCCACCACGTCCAGTGGGGGGGGGGACCTCATACAGACAACAAAGGGAGGATCCTTGAGGAGTGGATGCAGAGGGGGTCCGTCTGCATCCTGAACGATGGAGCCATGGCTCACTGTAACCTGGCCACAGGCAATTGGTCAGCAGTGGACTTAGCCTTCTGTTAGCTAGCCATCCCAGTTCATTTCACTTGGGCTGTCACTGCCGATCTGCATGGGAGCGATCACCTCCCCATTGTGTTGTCCACAACACGAGGGGGTTCTGTGGCCTCCTGGCCAGCTCGGTGGGCACTTAAACGAGCTGAGTGGTCAGCCTTTGCTGGGGCTGCTGTATTTCAGCGTGCGGTTGAGGACTTTTCTGATGTGGATGAACTTTCCACTCATTTCACTGATGTGGTCCTTGCTGCTGCTCATGCTACTATCCCGCATACGTCCACGCAGCCGAGACAAGTTCCTGTTCCGTGGTGGACACAAGCTTGCGGACTGGCCATTCAGGCCCGCAGGTGTGCTTTGCGTGCATTTACGGTGAGCCCCACTACTGAAAACTTTGTAGCCTTTAAACGCTGCCGTGCCCGTGCCCGGTATGTTATTCGTGATGCTAGGCGTGCTTCGTGGTTGACTTATATTTCGTCAATCACGCGCTCCACACCTTCTCGTCAAGTGTGGAGGAAGGTGCGCCAGATCTCGGGGAAGAGCATGCCTTCCCCGGCGTCGCAGTTAAAGGTAGTGAATGCCGTGATCTCTTCTGTGCCGGATATCGCCGATTGTCTTGCGTCTGCATTTGCGCGGGTCTCGAGTGATGCCCTCTATGATCCTGGTTTCCTCGGGATTAAGCGTAGGGAAGAGGCTCACTCTCTTGACTTTCGCTCCGATAGGCTAGAGGAGTACAATTTGCCGTTTCCCAGGCAGGAATTTGCTTCAGCTTTGTCCAAGTCGCATGACTCCGCCCTGGGGCCTGATGATGTTCACTATCAACTGTTGAAACATCTGCCTCTTGCCTCTCAGCAGTTCTTGCTGGGGATGTTCAACCGTCTGTGGGCAGAGGGTTCTATTCCAGCAGCGTGGAGGACAGCAGTGGTCATCCCGATTGTAAAACCGGGGAAAGACCCTACTTCTCCTTCCAGTTATCGCCCAATCACTCTAAATAGCTGTGTCTGTAAACTTATGGAACGGATGGTCAGTGAGCGGTTGGTCTGGGTGATGGAATCATGGGGATTCTTATCTGCATCCCAGTGTGGCTTTCGACGGTTTCGGTCAGCTATCGATCATCTAGTTGCCCTTGAATCAGATGTGAGGGAGGCTTTTCGCTTACATCAACATCTGGTTCAAGTTTTCTTTGACTTGGAGAAGGCTTATGATACGACCTCGCGTTATGGGATTCTTCGTAATCTCTATGACTGTGGCTTGAGGGGAGAGATGCCACTGTTGCTTTCCGCTTACCTCTCGGGCCGTTCTTTTCGCGTTCGTGTCGGGGCGACTCTTTCCCGCCCGTTTGTCTTAGAAAATGGTGTCCCTCAAGGTGGTGTTCTTAGTGTCATCTTGTTTGCTATAGGGATCAACCCCATTGCTCAGCAGGCCGCTGTTCCCCAGTCATTGTCTTCGATGACTTCGGCATGCGCTTTCGGGCAGCTCGCATGCAGACCTGCGAGCGGCAGCTACAGCTGGCGATTAACAAAGTCCAGACCTGGGCGGTCAGTAATGGTTTCCGGTTTTCTCCGGACAAGACTGTCTGTGTCCACTTTTGCCGCTAACGAACACTGCATCCAGATCCTTGCCTGTATTTGGGATAGGCTTAGATTCCTGTTGTCCCACAGGAAGTTTCCTGGGTCTGGTGTTCGATACCAGGTTATCTTGGCTTCCACACTTGCGTCAACTTAAGGAAAAGGCTTTGCAGGCGCTTAACATCTTGCGGGTTCTGTCTGGCTCTTCATGGGGTGCCGATGGATGTTGCGCCTCTACCGAGCCCTTGTCCGCAGCAAACTTGATTATGCGTGCATGGTCTATGGTTCGGCTGGTTACTCGACTCTCCAGATGTTGGACACTGTGCATCACAGTGGCCTGCGTCTGGCGACTGGGGCATTTCGAACGTCTCCAATGGTCAGCCCTTATGCTGAGGCCTCGGAGCCACCTTTGTCCATTCGTCGGCGACAGCTTGCCATTCACTATGCTTTGCGGTTGTGTGCTGTGCAATCCAATCCTGCTTGGTCCATGGTTTTGGGGCCAGACTTGCGAGTCGGTAGACGGAGTGTGGGTAAGGGTGATTTCCGCGATAGGCTCCAGCAGTCAAGTCAGGAAATAGCATTTGAAATTCCCTGCGTCTTGAGGCTTGGGGTGATGCCAGTGGCCCCTTGGCTTGTCCCAAGTGGCATTTTCATTTTCGCTTTGGCTTCCCTCCCGAAGGGTTCCACTCTACCAGCAAGGTACTTACAGGAGTTCCGGCGGCTGTGTTCTCAGTACGCCGGTTATCAGCGGCTGTTTACTGATGGGTTGAGGTCAGACGTTGGCGTGGCGTGTGCTTGTGTGTGTAAGGGAGTGACGGTTGCCCATCGACTTCCATCAGGCTATTCTGTGTTTTCTGCAGAGCTTTTGGCTCTCGGTTTGGCAGTGGAATGGATCCTTGACCTTCTGGCCATGCATTTCATTGTCTTTAGCGATTCCATGAGTGCCCTGGAGTCCTTGGCGAATTACAATCCTCGGAACCCCTTGACACAACGTGTGCAAGCTTTGCTTTCCCGCTTGCCTGGCCAGCCAAAAACCGGGCTTTTCTGCTGGATCCCGGGCCATGTTGGGATAGGTGGAAATGAGCAAGTGGATTCTGCAGCGAAATGGGCCGTTTCTGGCCCTCTCAGGAGGGATCTCGGCCTTGTTCCCTCAGACGCCATTCCAACTCTCCGTCCGAGGTTACACGCATTTTGGCAAGCCTTGTGGGTCAGTCGAGACGGTAATAACTTGCGAGCTATTAAAGGCACTGTTGAGGAATTGCACTCGGCGTGTCGCCGCAGTCGCCGTGAGGAGGTGGTGTTGGCCCGTTTGCACGTTGGTCACACTCGACTTACTCACTGTTTCCTTTTGCGGGGGTTGACCCTCCTGAATGTACTTGGTGTCGACGGCCACTTACGGTCCGGCACTTCCTTGTTGATTGTCGCCATCTTGATGGTGTTCGTCGTTGTTTATGTCTCCTGCATTACATTGCGCGTCAATTGGGCCATAAGTCTGTCCTCCTGTCCGGTGTTTTCCAATTTTTGCAGGAGGTACAGGTGTATGACAAGATTTAGATTAGGGGTTTGAATAATATCTCTGTAATGTGTGGTGCATTGGCAACCCGGACCACTGCACTGTGACTGAGGTTGACGCTAATGACCAAGCTGTCGACGCGCCATTAAGCCTCAACCCCCTTATCGAAGGGGAAGCACAGTTTTGAAATTTCGACTATTAAAAATAGATGTCAGTCAATAAATTTAGGCAAGCATTGAAAAGGACGAGTTTGGGGGGGTGGGGGGTGAAGTGAGACTAGTCGGTCCGAGGGGACAGCCGGGACTAGGCTTTGTTTTAACCCCCGAAAACAACTATGATATGCAAAGCAAATGTTTAACTAAAGTATGAGCCGCTATCGAATCTGAAGACGCCGTCAATTTTTCTCAGACACTGACACTTTTGTCCACCGACAACGGACGTTCAAAAACTTAAAACCGAATTTCCTGCAGCCATTACCTTACTTGCTTAAGAGTGGCTTCCACCATTTCTAGAATTGAAAAATTACCTTCTACGTAGATGGGGCTGATAGGAATTTTCATGCGAAGAAAAAGCAAATTAAGGACATCTCTTTCCCAATGACATGCTGCTGACGCGGCAACAAAAGTGTACGTCGACAGGAATTGTTTATTAGTGGATGATCAGAAAATATACTTAAACACCATATAAAAGCCTATTAGAAATCTAAGTGAACCTACTTTACCTTGTGACGCTGCTTCTAAGGTTTACATCGATGGGAATTGCTTGATACAAGACGACCAGAAGGCATACTTCAACGCCGTGAACAAACCAATTAGAAATCTAAGTGAACCAACTTAAACAAGTGATGCAGCCAATAAAATATTCATCGACAAGAATTGCTTGACACAAGACGAGCAGAAGGCATACTTCGACGCCGCGAACAAACCAATTAGAAATCTAAGTCAACCAACTTTACCGAGTGATGCAGCTACGAGAAAATTTGTGCACAAAAATTGTTTCACGATAATCAGTTTCTGCATGAAAAGCCCATTGGCTAAAGAAGTCGACTGGTTTGCAAATTTAGGACCATTTTCAAGCTTCGTAAGTACAAGTTCTGCTTTAATTCGTAAAGCAATTTTATACTGCAGCGTTCCAAGCATAGAACTGGTTGCTAAATGTACAGCAGGAACGAAAACCTTTTTGAATGCTAAAATAAAGGACGAGCATTAAACAACCACCATTTTTGACACTCCTTACGTAATAGAAAAAAAATTTGGCCATCGCAGTACACACACTTTTGAGTTAGATTTGACGTAACTTTTTAACTCATTTCATCCTGTCTAAAACAGCTTCGTAATTTCTTAGGAAAAATAAACAAAAGTGACTGCAACAAATTTGGTCAAAGTTTTGTACGCGTTCGTAATTGTATTTAATTCCAGGTCCCAAGTAGTTTGCCACAGACCAGGGAGGACCCATGTTTCCAAATCTATCGAAATAACAAGGTTCACCCGCAACGGTGGAATAGTTGACCCAGTGACTCCCGTCTCCATCATGGAAATTTTCCAAGTTTAAGATTCCGTTTTCACCAGTAAACCTAAGTTTTAAAGGAAGTGTGTCTTTACTAAAACTACCTGTAAATTTTGGAATTTTCATTACTCTAGCCAATGCATTTAAATGAAAGCCCATTAAAGGCTTATTAAAGTCGATTAAACCTTAGGTAGCTTTAAATAAAGACTTTTGCCACGGGGCAATTTTTTTGCTTCGTTTTTTGTTTGGTTTTCTCTTCTTCTTCGACTCGGAACCCTCCACTTGCTTGTGATTTCGCATGAGTTCAGCTAAGATTTGTATATCGTTTTGTGCCTTTTTTATGGCAGATACCACCTCCGCAGTTCCTCCCGCTAAGCCACAAATGCCGGCTAAAATGGATCCAAGCAATTCCAACGGCAAAAAGCCACCTTTCTTTTTTCGTGATCTTGTTTTGAGTGCCATATTCTTTTTTATTATTTAATAAACAACTTCCACTTTGACTGTATCCAATTTTAGATTCCTTTTTCTGTAGCCATTGAGCAGTGCGTGACAGGCAGTATTAGCCGGAACAGCTGCTCTAAATTTAGGTTTGACTTGAACGTCCACAATTCCTGATTGAAGCCTCTTGGACTGTTTTGAACAATCCAACACCACGAGAGGATAGGCTTTCTTGAACTGCAGCAAGTGGAAATTCAAGTCGTTGGTGTCGTAGCAAAGCTGCCTGAATTGCTGAGCCATCCTGTACAGACAGATGTACTCTCCCGTTGCAAAATTAGTATTTAGATCGACGTGGGCATCTTGCAGACTGCAGTGGTCGAACACGGCCGGGTTTTTAACTAAAGAGTCCTGCCTGTTAGTTTGAAAAGCTAGAACTATCCATCTAGGTTTCTCGACCGTGGCAGTAGTCAGCAAGCGCCACGTTAAGTTGGTATTTCGAGGGAGTTCACAGCTGTCATAGTGCTAGTGTCTAAATCCTGAAGCAACGGTCGCTCCATGGTCAATGAGATTGAAGAGTTTAAGTTTTTGCTCGCCCGAAGCAGTGACATGTGGTATGTGCCAACTGATGCCATTCAGAACGACTTTGCCATTGGATGTTGCCGCGGGTTTGAAGATGACGATTGTATCGCTCGCTTTGCATGAGTGTGAGCACGTGTTTAGTACCGTAAATAAGCTTATCATATTTTTCGAAAAATCCAATGACGTGTTTCAATGGGATGGCGAAAGTAAAGCTTTCCTTGGGAGATGTTTCAATGATGATGGATGCGTGCCGCTGTTTGAAACCCAAGTTGTTGGTTAGTTCAGCATCGACGGAAGCCGCACTATCCATTGCCCAGCACTGGCCGGGCAAAGCCGGTTGTTCCGCCGAGCCGTAGGTAAACAGTCCCTTCATTAAAGTCCTGAATCCGGGATAATTTAACTTATCCTCTTGTTTGTCACCTAGATGGTATTTTATATTAGAAAACAGAAACATGGGAGCATTGTTAATCAGACTGACAATGTCGGCGTCCACGTATGCCGAGTCATCGTCTTTCAGCAATCTCCCTTTAATCAGGAGGTAACTGTTGGTAACGTGCAGAAACAAATCTTGGTTTTCGACGTGTATACGAACTTCTGAATTTACATTGTTGATATTCGTGCTAACAATAGGGAAGTATTCGTGGTAGGTGTAAGATTCATATGACGAATCGTACACCAGAGGTTCGTTAATTTTTAGGTAATCTTCTACTACGCTCATTTTCTGGTGTTGTTACAAATTTAATGAAAGCTTTGTTTCTTGGTGTCAAACTGTTTGTTCTTTTATTATTATTAAAATTTGGAATTTTCCCTTTTTTCCAAAGACGAGCATTTCTTTCTTCTTTTTTTAAGTTGTAGATCTCAAATGAAGTCTCACCGTCAATGTTTTCCATTCAGATCCAATGGATCGTTGGTCTGTGATGTCAACCAGAGAGCTGATATTTTTTATCAAGTTAGCAGTAACTAGGATATAAATTAAATTATGAGGAGATTCTAAGATTTTAAATCCCGTAGGAAAATTGGGATAAAAGGAATATAAAGTTGGCTGGGTGTCGTTGTTTAGGTAAGAATTGCCTATGATATCAGTGTGTACGAAAATTGTATTGATGGGCATAATGTCGACAGTGTTTTGGCTTTCTTGGGTTATTAAATAATTTCTCATTTCTAACCTTAAGACTCGAGCTAAACTCTTGTTGCCGGAAAAGGATATTCCGTAGTTCGGATTGGTAATTAACAAGTCTGTTCATAAAGTGTTTAGATTTGGAAGAATAGAAATTGCTTCTTTGCTGTGGACATTTGCCTCTATTGCTGACTTGATAAATTTATTTAAATCTTCAATTTCGTAAGCCCCGGGAGTGATAATAATTAGTTTTTTCCAGGTTGCACCAGCATCAGTTGTGTCCTTAATTTCGTTATTTTTTGAAGTTATATTGTGTATACTGTTGTAAGTGTCTAAATTAATTAAAGCCAATTCGTAATTTTTTTCACGATTTAAATGAATGGGAGTGTTTAGACAAATTCACAAGTCAGAGTCTTTGCCGGAGAGAATGATAGAAAAGGAATCCATTTCGTCTTTTTTTATCCCATCTTAAAAAATCAAAATTATTTTGGGTTTAAAAACCACCGTTACTTGAGTTGGAGGTTTACTTTAGTGGGAGGTTTACTTGAGTGGAAGGTTTGCTTGAGTGGGAGGTTTGCTTCAGTGGGAGGTTTACTTGGAAATGTCAAGGGTCGGCAGGTTTACTTGAGTGAGAGGTTATTTGAAAGGGAGGTTTACTTTAGTGGGAGGTTTACTTGAGTTAAAAGTGGTCGGCTATCTTGGAAAATTGTAGGCACACATATGGGGCCCGCCATCTTGAAAAATAGTCATACTTCCAGTTTGCATGGTCGCTGCCATCTTGGAAAATGGCCACAAATCCGGTTTACAAGTGTGCCACGCAATCTTGGATTTCCGATTTCCATGGGTGGACGCCATTTTGGATTTCCGTTCGCACGAAAACCGCTGAAAAGTATCAAAAAGTCACAACAAGGTATCAAAAAGCACTTTCCACCCTCCTCAAGGTTGATGAAATGGCAGCTTCCGGTTCCACTTCTGGTTCCCATGGGCGCTGCCATTTTGGAAATTTACGTCACTTCCGGTATGCATGGGCGCCGCCATCTTGTAAAATGACATCATTCCCGGTATGACGTCACTTCCAGTCTAAAGGTCAAAGGTCATTGGGGTGGGTGGATCTGCGACCAAATCGTATTTCTATATTACTTACTTGGTCATCATCCCAAACCAAGAGCAGCGCCTCTTCTATCTTTTTATTTACAAGACAACTGATTTACACCGTCTGTCATTTTCCCCTCAAGCTATCGTGTTGGGCAAAACTCCAGTCTCTTAGAGCCGCTCATTACTTTGTGCAACCTTTCTATCACATCTATAAAGCATTCCACATGCTTAGGTAATGGAGCTCATGATATCCTCACTTTTTCTATTGATGTTACATAGCCTCTCTGCTAAAACTAGTAAGATTATGAGGCGAAATTTCAAAATTGCTGGCTATGTTCTTAACAATGATATCATCTCTTCTATCTACTGACTAAAGGAGCTTTCTGAGCTGGACGTTAATATTATTATTAGCTTGACATTCTGTATAGTTTTTTTTTGCGAGATCTATTGAAAATTTTGTCGCAGTCTCTCCAACCCATACTTTTTCTTGTCCCTCTGGTCTAGCCCAGAAATTTGCTGATTAGGTCACTCATCAGCAAAAAGAAAAGGACTTATCGTCTGTTCCCTGCTAACCCTACCATTGCTAACTTCGCCCATTACAAGAGGGCCAGGTATGATTCCGTTGTCGGTATCGTATCAGATAGGCAAAACTTTCCTATGAAAGAAATATTATTCCTTATGCTAAACATAAATCAAAAATCACAGCCTAACATTTCTTAGGTGTGACGATGGCAGTACCATTAATGATGACACTGCTATCGCTGAAAAACTCAACAATTACTTTGCCACTTCCTTCATTTCATCAAGACCCCTCGCTGGTATCCAGCCTACTGTTGGCACTGTTAATTTCTCAAAACAAGATATTGCTGAATCTTTCCATAAATTAAGGAAAAGCTCCCAGCATATTTCCTTAAAAACTGTGCCAACTACTTACCTGAACCTTTTTTCAGATCAACTCTACTTCTATTACCACATGCTCTTTCCCTTCTGCGTGGAAGATAGCTAACATAGCCCAAAAACCAAAAGACGGCTCTCAACATATAGTCAACAATTACCGACCAATAAGCCTTCTTCCAATTGCGTCTAAAATCCTGGAGGGTTTGTCCATAGGACTATACTGATAAATGTCTTGAGCTTCAAATTCCTTACTCCATGCAACATGGCTTTTTTCCTGGGCGCTCATGCCTCACTAATTTACTTTGTACCTACGATTAAGTCTCTACTCTTGTCGATAGGAGTATCCCCTACGGCATTATTTTCTTAGATTTTAGCAAAGCCTTTGATTCTATCCATCACGGCATCCTCATCACGGCTGGCTTTTGGGTTTAGGAACTCCACTGTTTCCTGAATCCAGTAATACTTGTCTACTAGAAAACAACGTGTACGACGTGTACAACTAATTGAAGCTTTTGAACCTTGGCTCTCTGCCACCTCCAGAGTTCCTCATGGGTCGGTTCTCGGAACTCTAATCTTTAATATATTCATGTCTGACCTTTCTGCCAAACTGCAAGTTTGGAACATCAGCTATGCATACGACTTCAAATTCCTTGGACACGCCAATGATCACTCTCTTCAAAGCAGTCTAAACGTGTGTATAACTGGGCTAAACTTAACCAACTTTCTTTAAATCCTGGGAAGTGCACAGTTCTCCACTTTGGGCATAAAAACAGCGGCAATAAATATTATCTCTCTGTACAGTATCTAGCCAAGTTTCTTATCACAAGGTCTTGGTGTTATTGTTGACAATAAACTTAAATTTGATAAACATATTGATAATGTCGCTCCCAAAGCTTTCCGAAAAGCACACTCCGTCCTAAAGAATTTTCCTACCTTGATTCCCACCTTTTTGCCATGTTTCTTAAAACTTTCATACGCCCTACACTAACCTACTCATCAAAAGTTTGTTGGCCTTGTTATTCCTCTCACATTGACAAATTTGAAAAGTGCCAGAGTAGATGCACGTAATGGTGCCCAGTTGTCTGTAAGCTTACTTATGCTAATCGTCTTCAGCGCAGCCATCTGCTTTCTACACAAGAAAGTTTTGATAGGGGAGAAGCCATTCTGTGGAGTAACACGATTTCTAAATGCGTATTGCCTCCATGCAGAGATTTTTTTATGTCACATTTGTGTTATGTTAATTGATAAGTGTGGTGTGGGCTTTCCCAACTCTGTATTTGCAGCAGGCTATGCTCCTGACTCCTAATAATAGGAGTATTGTACTCAACAGTTTAATGTTGTCTTGTTGCAGTATGTGAACTGCCACTGTTATGTTAGCACACATCCTGGATTTCCCTTTTTCCTTCTTTTGCATAAGTAGCAACAGGTTCCCGGCGAAGCGCCACCATATTATGATCCATAGGACTCTCGGCCAATTATGTAAGTTGCATTACAATTCGTTAAGACTCTTGTATCAAAACCTCCTGTTAATCATGTTGTACATGACAATATCTACAGAGGGTAGTTCAGTTAGCATTTGACGCAGTTTCTACAACTTTTACGGCAGTTTGCCGAAGTTAACCTAACAATTGCAATTGCTATGTATGAGACAATGGAGCGCCTGTAGAAACTTTGCTGTTTTTCCTGTATCACAACTAACGAATCCGTTGCCCAGAGATGTGTCGATGTGTGTCAACTTATGCATAAAATAAAATAAGAACTTATGTCGTTCCCCCACATCTATTTTGTCACTTCTCTTTATCACTCGCTAATTTCGATCCCGTCCTCTGTGCAGTTAACATACTTATCCAACAGCATACAGTACTACTGTAGTAGTATCGTAGGTGGTAAATGTGGGCTTGCGATACTAACCGAAACTGTGTGACATGTAGAACTGTAGTCCCGCGCCTTATAAACCACGTAAACGTTGAGGACTTTACATGTAATCGTCAACCGCTTATTTCCATCTGGCTCGAATCAACGGTAACGTGTCATCCTCGCCATACTAACGGTATTATCACCACAGTTCATACCTACCAGCTTCTTCATGGTCTTCTGAATATTGATTATTCCAATTTTTCTAAACAGTACTCAAGGACATCATTGCATATTTCATGGAAAATTATCCCGGCACTAGGTTAGACAACGTTTTCTGTGAGCGTGTGGTTAATTCATGGAATTCTCTCCCAGTTTCTGTTGTTTAAGCACCCCGCCTGTCTTTTGTAAGGCCTGCCTTGATGCGTGGAGGGGCTAATCCCTGGGGTTTTTTTTGGGGGGGGGGGAGGGAGGCGGAGAGGGGCGGGTGGCTTTGCGCTTTTGCTCCACACCGTCCTCTTTATCTTTATCTCTTGTTACATTATCGCTATCAGTAAAGATCGCATGTTCAAATTTTCAGTTTCGTGTTTACGTAAAGGGATAATACACGAATGACTCTGCGTGGTGTACATAATATTTGCAAATATATTCGTAAATACATTCGTACACTGTGATTAAAAAGTAGTTTCACCTGCAATGTAGCTCTCCTTATAACATTTGTACTTCGATGCTGATATAATTGTTACTCCGTTGTAGACCATTGTATAGTAGCTGTATCAATTTGAACACCGATAGGCTCTCCAATAGGCTCACTGTTAATTTATATAGTATTTTGCATTCTAAACAGAAACGACAGCAAGACGGGCATTATTTTGATCTCGGTCATTCTTGGACGTGCAGTCGGACCATTCCACTAGCTGTTAAGGAAATCAAGGCACGGCAGAAGAAAGGGAAGGTTGTGACTTCTAATCAGTCTGAGCCAATTTGTGGATCGCTTTGATCGTGTTTGTTATAATACAGTAACAGGTAGAGTGTGTGTCTGTCACTAAGATACATTAGGGGCCCTATACGTCCTGCGCACATCTGTAGGCAGGTCGTTCTGATTTTTGTGGTGGGTGAAAAGGAATGAATGTGCAGCTTGGTGTGCCAAAGAAGTAATGGCCTTTTTTTTGGATACGAATGAACGAAAAATAGTTTTCGTGAGTAATATGACGTATTTAACCTAAATAACATAACTGATCTTTGATACCGTGTTTTAACTTGTAGCATATAGACACCTTTTCATGGTGCTGGGATGGTTCATCCGACATCATTTGGTGCTCTACCGTCACTGGTCAACCTGTAGAAGTTGGTATTGTCTGTCGTCTCAAATTACTCGAGTGTTATTAAAATAAATGGTTCCCATTAAGTGCAGCTTCATTCTGGCAAGGCTGTTGGCTAGGATGCAAACAACATTTATTCAATTAAACAGTATGGCTGGCGGGACTGCGTAAAAGCTTCCTTCTGCAAGGGGTAAGAAGAAGGGAATAAAGTAAGACGTGGCATGGATTTCCAAAGCAGCTAGATTCGTATTAGCTTACTTTTGAGTAAAAATGAATGAAAATTAGCTTTTGTGAATAATTCTTATGAGTAATTAACCGAACTGACACCTTTCTAGTAGTCTAGATTGCTTTTGTCAGGTGGTTGACCACTGATAGTGTTTTGCGGTGATTAGACACGTTGGAGTTTAGTGATGCCTAGGCACCACAAAACACTATCAATGGTCAAACACCTGACAAAGGCAATCTATACTAGGAGAAGGGTGTCAATTCGGTTAATTACTCATAAAAATTACTCATAAACGCTCATTTTCATTCATTTCTACCTAAACCTAAGCTTATACGAATTTAGCTCCTTTGGAACTCTATGCAAAGTCTTACGTCCTTCCCTCCTTTCTACCACTTGCAGAAGGAAGCTCGTAGATAGTGAAACCTACAGTGACGCCATTTTGGGGCTCGGCCATCTTTGATTGTGATCGTCACTTCTGGTTGGCCGCGTGACCTGTGACATCACTTCCAGGCTTGCCATGTACTCCGTTGTACTACTGAGGTATCGCAACATAAATCGCAACATGTATCGCAGTTATAAATTATTGCATCATCAGGAGGTTAACAAAAATGACGGAATGACTGCTCATGATGAAGTGACTCATTCTTACCAATCATCCCCTTATCTACATGCATAAATTCCTAACGGTGGAACTTGGAATTGACGCTAAATATTGAGATATGTCAAACATACTCAGGAATCATCCTCTCACCTTCACGTTTCAACTCTTGATGATAAAAGTAGAAATTGATACAAAATATTGTAGTATTTTTTTTTCAACAAGCTGGTCATAATTTTATCCGTCATTAATACCAAAATCAAAGCTGTGCCCCAAAACACGTACCTGAAGAAATCAGACATTTAAATTAATCAAGTGTAAAGGTGTTTCGAATCCATGCATTACTCTACAAACGACTCAGATATGAAAGGTGGAAGATGTTCAACTAAGCCATATCCTTTAGCGACTGTTCTCAAAATAAACCAAAAAATTTGTTTACATACATCTACTATCTTCAGGGAGACCAGTGTGGACGTGTCCATTACAACGTTGAGTTGGTGTTCTAATGAAGTTCTTAGAAAATCATCTGTAGACCGTAGTGCATTCATCTGAAACAATATTTTGGAAGCATTAAATTTAATGAAATTACCATGGGGAATTGTGTAGAGATATTCATAATTCAAAACATAAAACATTTTTGCTTACATAAGGTGGCCAATGTTTGCTCCTGCGGCCTGGTATATCACAATAGAGGGTGCATCGTTTATCATTACATGGCAACAAGCTTCCTAAAATAGTTACAAATGTTCAATTATTACACAAGGTGGAAAAATCAAACGTAAGCATTTTGGTGTATTATACTAGATTTTTCCCCATAAACGTCGATTACTAGCATAGGCAATGATTTAAATTAACTGCTAAAAATTAAGATTGATTACGAAGGTTTAGTAACAGTAACGCTGCTTGTCTTTACACTGATCAACTTTGAAAACTACCAAGGTAAATAAAAAAATTTCTGGATGGAAACCATAATTGAGTTACAGAAAGAAGAAGTAGGGAGTTTGATCATGTTAGACAGAATAAGGAAAACAAGGTTCTATTTTCATTTATTTGTATTTTTAGTTGAAGCCCAAAGCTTGAAATTAGGAATTTATTTTGATTCCTCATCTGTAATTCAGCCATAGCAAAGGTCACGATCACAGACGAGCGAGCTGATTCTGTCAAGCGCCCGCTGCGCTTCAACCTTAAGGACTCCCAAAATATCACCTACAAACCAGATTGCCACGTCGTCTGCATAACAGACGACATTGGTGTTCACACACAATTCAACAAGTCATTGTGGCAACTGCGAACAAAGTAGGACTGAGGCAGCTGCCTTGTGGATGTCCTCGATCAGTAGTCGCCTCAGATTACCAATAATTCCCAACTCACGTCACAAAAGCATGCTCACCAAGAAGGGCTGCAACAATTCGCACCAGCCATGGACCAACACCCATCTTTTGCAATGATGACACTACCTACCGTATGGATACAGTGCCGTACGCCGCCTTGATATCCAAAAAAAAACGGCCAAGATGACCTTACCCTGCATCCATGCCTCTCTGATGCTGGAAAGCAGGAACAGAACAGCATCCTGTGCACTCCAGTTCGGCCCAGCCAAACTGCACCCCAGCCAAACATTTGTGAAACTCAAGGTGCCACTTTAACCGGCGAATGACCATCCTCTCCTGGACCTTACGAGCGCATGACAAAGTGCAATTGGCCAGTAATTGGTCAATTCAGACCTAACACTGCCTTGCTTGTGAACCAGGACAAGCACCGCAAACAACCACGATGGCGTTACCGGTGGCCCATCCAGGAGGTCCTGAAATACGGCAAGCAGCACGCCCTCATCCCCTACAGCACCCCTCTTGAGAGCATCATACTTCATTCCATCAATTCCCGGTGCACTAGAGATCCTACATTTCGAGAGAGCTGCATGCAATTCAGCACACTCCCACGGCAAGTCCCCAACAGACGAGGGGGTACGCACAAAAGCACCGGGTGGTGGAACACCAAACGAGAGGCCATAAACACTGGCAAATCTCTCTTTGAAAGCGTAAGCCATACGATTGCCACGCAGAACCACTTTGTTAGAGCCAGCCACAGCTCCACGATAAGCCAGTTTTAGAGCTCTGGGGACACAGAAGGTACGAAGCCTGCACGAGGGAACCACTGCTGATTTGCTTACACACCACTGCTGATTATGTCACAGTGACCCTCCTTTTTCTGCTTGAGGACAAGACACGATTCCTGTGCAGTTCCCTTGTAGGCCCACCAAAGCTCATCACACGGAGCCCGTTTCCACCTACGATAAGCACGTCTACGATCCCCTGACCATGACAGTGCACCGGTGTGTCTACCATGTCGGGTGCACTCTGGCAACACTCGAAGCACACCCCTACTACTGACACGCCTATTTTTAACATGCTTTCCCACCCACTCTGTAAAAATACTATCATCCACTGTGGGACACGAGTGAGGCCGAGAGTACAATGGAACAACAGTACTGCGTGAACGGAGGATAACCGGAAGATGGTCACTACCGCGTTAGTCGTCAGAGACTTCAAACAAAAACTGTGGCCACAAACTGGCCGAGCACACGAAAAAATCGAGAACAGATTATTGTACCCGACCCTGCTGCCACCAGATAAACGTCGGACTACCATCTTGAATTATCTGCAAATCACAGGCATGGATGGATTCTGCTAACCTACGACCCCGGGTATCAACGTGAAGCGATCCCCAGTCTATGTGGTGACTATTGAAGTAACCTCCTACGATAACTGGTGTTGGAAACTGTAGTAACCACGTGGTCCAGTCAGCCACAGAATGGCTCCCAGTTACATGCAAAAACACGACAGAGGCCCAACGACCATACATCCACACCTTTAATGCAACTGCATCCACTCCTGGTAAATTGTGGCTCATAGTAATCCGGAGGTACGGTACCGACCACTTTATAAAGACACCTACTTTAACGTTGGAGTAAATAAAGTCCGCCTTCCATGCAGCAGCATCGAATGCATATTAATTGCCTCTTGCACACCCAAGATACTAGCATGTTCAACCAGCTGGTCCAACTCTCCCAACTTACCCAACATCCCACGAGCGCTCCAGGTTACAATACCAAAGTTGTTGAATGATTAGGTTAGGGCCCCCTCACTACACCCCACACTATCACCCCAACTCTTACCCAATTCACCATTGCTAATTACACTTTGGCTGTTGTCAGTCTCACCAAAGGTTTGCAAAACCACAATGTGTTGCAAAAGTTGGCCCAAATCACACTCCTCCACAACTGCATACGAATGTTTGCTCTTGTTCTGGATACAAGCCCGAATTTCTTCTTGGCAATCCTCTTGAGTGTCATCTCCTACTTCAGAGACAACTGACCTATAAATCGGCAAACTGACCGACGCATCGTCCATCATACAATCCTCACCAGTGCCAACTGCGACGCTCTGATCAACACACATCTCTTCCCTGGCTGGCGACTGGACAGACGTCTTCCTCTTCTGACCGCCCCGCTTTCTTTTTGGAGGTGGAGTCTGCCAAGGTCCATTGCCATCTTGGTCATTCCCACTCGTCGACGCACCCCTTTGCGAGCCGTGATTATCATTGTCTTTCCCCCGATATTCCGACCTTAACTCACCAACCACCGTTAAACAAGGGGCACTGGTGCTTAAGGAGGATAGCTCCAGACTACTCCTTGGCTGCTGCACAACTTGCTTGGTCTGGTGCTGCTGATGATGATGCTGGTTAACGTGTTGCTTTGGTGCACGCCGGATCATCTGCTTCCGTAACTCAGCCTCTCAGACCACTTCTTGGAGAAGGATGCAGAGCTGTCGCAGGTCGCACCAAACACCACAGAACGCGCATGCAATACTCACGCAGGCATGACGGTAGTGCCCTCGCATCGCAACGGAGGCACTTGAGCGTGCGGTCGCCCACAATCACGAGCGTTTGGATGACTTTTATTATCACGAGATGGGCACGTCCTCAATCGATACTCTTTCACGCAAATGCAAGGTCACTTGTCTAACTCCAGTTCCACAAACCGGCTTTCCCCTGATGAACAGTTTTTCAAACGAATGTTTTTCTAATACCGCGATTCGTGCGAAGCCAGCTGCAACTTCTTGTGGCGTCACTCCACGGGGAGCCAGTGAAGTATGGCCTGCACGGTTTGCTCGTGCGTTGTGAAACTCGACCGGATAACCATTAATGTTAATAGTAGCCCGTAGCAATCTTTGCTTGGCCGCCCACGTACACAGCACAACCTCAAATGCGTGGGCAGCTCTCAATGAGCTAATAGCTGCAATTTCACCTACACCAACCACTTGCTCCACAGCTAGGTACACCTGGGTTATGGGATATGGTCTGCCAGCCGGATCGCACACCATGATAACAGAGCGCGGCATCTGTATATTAGATAGGCCACCCCCATAAAGCTTCTTCAGGGCCTGTAGGTTCTTTAACTTGTGACTCTGCTCCTGTATGTCCCTCGTGCTATCAGATTCGACGTCACCGTCGCCCCACATTCTATTTCGATGTCCCTCAACCGCTGCGCTGAACAGTTTGGTTACTGTTTTCACAGCAGCCTCCTTATACGTTTCCTTTTCTTTCTCCAGGTCACCAGCGCCCCGACTTGTCCATCGGCGCCATCTATTCCTCCATGGCCATCTTGACTCTCTCCACCTCTAACATCAGTGTCAACACCAAACTTACGAACACGTACTTCAGAAATTCCTCGCTTCCTTGCCTCCTTCACCACCTTAACAAACGTATCATCTCACTACCAAAGTTTACCTCACTACCCGTTATAATTTTTAAGTTTAACAGGTCTCTCAACAGCTCGTCTACATCGTCGGCCATGATAGCCGAGTAACAATGCAAACGGACTGCCAGAAATAATTGGCAACACAACAGTGTTGATAAAATGCACGCGCTACTTGTTTGTAGTAGGGCGTATGGCTTCGGGCCACTAATATCTTAATAAATTCGCAGTCCGTGCTACTTATTGTTGATGGTTGAATGGAAATCAGCGAACGATTTAACTTATATGATTGAAGTACTCACTCCAGCAAAACTAAAAAAAATTAATATCTCCGCTCGTATTCAATATATGTCGACCAAACGTGGCCAGATAGTAGATGAATGGGCAGTTGCAAAAATAAGACGCCACACACAAAAAAACTACAAAAGAAGTGATATCTAATACAAAACACAGAATGGTGAAAGAAACCGCCAAGTTTCAGCCAATCAAAGTAGTGATATCGGAGTCAAAAAGGCTGACACCAAGTTACTACATTAGTTGCCAAGCTAATCCCACTGACTATTACCTCTCAAGTTAAAGAAAAAACTTGACCATTGCTACCGATAGTACCGATAGTAGCAATGGTCAGGTTTTTCATTTAACCTTTGATCTAATACTAGGTGAGATTAGCTTGGCAACTAACGTAGTAACATGGTGGCAGCTGTTTTGGCTCTGATATCACCACTTTGATTGGCTAAAAATTGGCGGGTTCATTCACCCTTCTGGGTTTTGTATTGATTAACAAAAAAAGAATTATTTGAAGGATAATGACCAAAAATTGAGAGCATTATAAAACAATGCCACAAGGGCGTGCATGCGCCAGCGGCATTGTTTTATATTGTCCCGAGGATTTCGATTATTATCCATTATAATGCCCATTCATCCTACAACAGAAAATTACATGGTAGAGCAAGGAAAGTTTGTAATAAGGAAAGTTTGTAAAAGGAATAGTTTTGTTGTTGTCTGAAGATGTATTTCGGAATTAATTGAGAATGCAATGACACAAGCAAATTTATGCTTATTAATGCTTGTTTTTTATGCCTATTTATACTTATTAGTAATACAACAAAACAAATTTATCGTTGTTGAAGGAAGGAACAAATTTTCTTCTCTTGCTTGCCGAAGGGGTATTGGAAATGCAAGTGAATGCATTGACGTAAGAGTTTATGGTTACGAATACTTTCTAAAAACGTCGTAGTGGAACATATTGTGAAACTCCAAATTCAACCAAACGTAAAAAAGAATTTTACTTCTGCTCGCTCACTATCACTTCACTGAGACTGACCTAATATCGCTAATTTTCGACTACCACTGTCAACTTTTTCAGGCTTTAATATTTTCCGGACTTTTTCTTACATTTTCTTCAACCTGGACATTCAGTGCATTCAAATTTGAACAATTCAAAAAATGTGGGAGAAAAATGCACACTTAAGAAAAGCAGCGACTTGCTCGATATTGTAGAGAAAGTAAAGCTTGACTAAGACGAACTCTTGGTTTCCTTCGATGTCGTAAAACTTTTCCCCAGACACTCATCGAATGATATTGGAAATGCTAGCCCTCTAGCAGAAAAGGTGGAAAGTACCGAGGAAAGAATACCAAAAACACAGGGCTATGCTGAAAGTATTGCTGTCATCCATATACGTCCAGTTCAATGGGAAAACCTATTGGCAGGATGGAGGAGCCCCTATAGGCTACTGCAGCTCACCAATAATGGCTGAGATGGTCTTACTTCAATTCCCAGGTAAGTGTTAAGACTTGGGCTTGGTTTGTTGCTGATGTCTTGACTGCTGTGAGGAAGTCGAAGTTCGATGAGCTCCTTAAAAAAGTTAACCGCTGGAGAAAAACCATTCAGGTAACTGCTGAAAAAGAAGTTGACGGAGAGTTGCCCTATCTTCATGTGAAAAGAAGAAAGCAGAATGAAGAGATTGAATACGAACCGTACGTCAAGAGTAGGGTACTAACGCGATATTCGGTTACATATATAGTTATACCCCCACTTCCGTCCACGTGATATAGGTGAGGGTAATGATGCACTTCCGATCACCTGTTGAAAAGTGGGGTGTCACTTCCATTTTTCGTCAGTCCGGAGGACGGTGGAAAAGTGCTTTTTACTATCTGTTTTCCGGCTTTCGTCGATCTGGAGGATGGTGGGAAAACACTTTTTACTTTCTCCTATGATGTCACTTCTGGTCACGTGATCAAAGTGGGGGTAATGATGTGCGGCCGGTCTTATGATGAAAAGTGGTGGCGTCAGTTCCGGTTTTTTCGTCAATCTGGAGGAGGATGGGAAAGTGCCATTTACTACCCTTTTTTCATTCTTCATCAATATGGAGGTGGGTGGGAAAGTGCTTTTGCTATCTTCTATGACGATACTTTCAATCATGTGATCAAAATGGGGGTAATGACATCACTTCCGGTCACGTGATGAAAGTTGGGACGCCACTTCCGGTTTTCCTCAATATAGAGAAGGATGTCTTTTGTTATTTTTTTTCGTTTTTCTTGATGTGGAGGATGGTGGGAAAGTGTCTTTTTTTTCTTTTTTCGTGGAGAAGATCACGCGTAGGGTACAGCCTGGGGAACCCACATCACGAACCGTTTCGCTCTAAGACCGACAGTTCTCAAGTTAACAGGGTGAGCCAACTTACCGAAATTCGAGGTACCCAATTTCCGGGGTGGGCTACATGTAAGCCAAATCCCGAATAGTTTCGCTCTAGGATCGACGGTTCCCAGGCGAACTGATAGGTGACGCCAAGTGCGGACGGGGTATCATGCATGGGGGGGGGCAATTTTGCTCCGTTTTGCTCTAGGGTCAACGGTTACCGAGTTATGAGCATTTTAAATAATTTCGGAAATTGAAACTGAAACCTTGTGAAATCTTAGAAAAATGGTGGTATTTCCGGTTCTGGGCCAAGATGGAGGCATTTCCGGTTCCGCTTCCGACAGGATGTGACGTCATTCAAAATGGTGGCACTTCCGGTTCTTCCGGTTACAATGACAACCACCCGCTTGGAAAATGGTGGCACTTCCGGTTTGCATGGGGGCGACCATCTTGTCTGTCTGTCCTCTGAGTCTGCCAAATCGTATTTTCCTACTACTCACTTCCTGTATGACGTCACTTCCTGTTATGATATCACCTCCTGGATGACGTCACTTTCTGTTATGACATCACTTTCTATTATGACATCACTTCCTGTATGATGGCACTTCCTGTTATGACATCACTTCCTGTTATGATGTCACTTCCGGTTATGACATCACTACTTGGATTTGTACTAAGTTTGTGGTTTGTGTGATATTAAGGATATTAGTCTTAGTGACACGGTGAGTTGAATGATATCGAAAAAACTTTAAACAATCAATTGTTATTATTAGTGGAGAGTGTTTTATACCAAACTCTGATGTCTTGAGAGTTATACTTGATTTTTAAAGTACATTTTTGTAAGTTTACACCCATAAACGTTACGGTCAGTACAGTGACTTAAGTGTCAAAGCAAAATTCGAGAAAATTCAGTCCAGATGAGTTGGTGTAGCATTGGTGCAGTTGGGCAGGGCTACATGCACCATACGGGTAGGGAATTTCCACTACTGGCTCCCCTCTCGGGTGGTATTAACTCCCCTCTAGGGTGGCAGTAACTCCCCTTTATGGATGGTAGTAACTCCCCATTTGTGTGGTAGTAACTCCCCATGTAGGGTCCAGAAACAAAATTTTAAAAATTTCCATTTTTTGTTGGTCCTACGTAAGGAATATTCATTTTTTTTAAAGTGTGTCTGCTAAATTCTAATTTGTCTTTTTTTTAGGAACTCCAATAATTTATCTCCTCATTTTTTCCTCGTGTTTTTGTTTTTTGGAAAATTATTTCTTATATAGTAAAAGAATAATAATAAAAGGAATGAACGATTTTTCTTTTAAGAAAAAGAAAATGAATTCAAAATCATTGTTTATGTGTGCGTACTGTGGAAAGGTCTACGCAACTCAACAAGATTTGATCCATCATCTTCCCAACTATCGATCCGATCTACGACCAGAGTGTTTACTCTTCGAAAACGAGTTAAAAGATATTGAAGGTAAAGTAAGGTTCAAGTTGGTACATGATGATACGCACCAAATTTATTATAACATATAGCATAACTTTATAACTTCCGGTATCAGAGGTAGAACAACTTTTGTGTCAAAAAGGCACTTGATCGCCAATACACCAGACACCTACAACGAGAATCTACCTAGTCTATATCTAGTAGATTTGGATGTCAACAACTTATACGGACTAGCCATGACTTGAGACTTCGTAACATCAAGTGTGACTTACCGACTTACTCCGGCTTATGCATCCTCAAACTTTCCAAACTCACAATGTACGAATTTCACTACGAGTTCATGCATCCAAAATATGGGGACCGAGCACGTTTACTTTTCTTGGATACTGACAGTCTATTCTATTAGGTTGAGACTGCAGATTTTTACCGGGACATGGAAATTGAGTCAGATAGATTCAATACCAGCAATTATGATCCATCGCATCCTCTATATAGTATTAAAAACAAACAAGTCCTGGGGAAAATGAAAGATGAGATGGCTGGCATCCCGGTGAAAGAATTTCTATGCTTGAAAGCAAAAATGTAGTCAGTTTTAGTAGGGGAAGAGAGTATTAGAAAGGCTAAAGGGATTAGTAAAGCGTTTATCCAAAAACGTCTCTGTCACGAACACTACAAAAAAGCACTATTTTCTAAAACATCGTCGTTGGATGAGCGTTCAAAGTAAGGATCATCAGCTCGCTACGGGTAAAATTTCAAAATCTTCCGTATCTCTTTACGATGATAATAGATTCGTGTTGGACGATGAAATAAATACGTTAGCGCACAGTCACTACAGAACGGGTATAGCGCATGATTTTATAGACGGTATAATCGATCCGATGGAGGATGAAGAAGCTGAAAAGCACGCTTCGTTGGAGAAAGATGAGGAGGAAGAAGCATCAGCCACTGAAATACCTAAACGAAGCGAAAAAGAAAAAAATAGCGGCTAATAAGAGGAAAAGAGCCGCGGCTGCTCGTAAGAAACGTGCAATGGAAACTGTCGAACAGAGAAAAGCTAGATTGAAGAGAATGGCCGCTGCTTTTTGTATAAAAATTGCGACAGAAACTGTCGAACAGAGAAAATCTCGCTTGGAGAAAATGGCCACCGCTAAAAGAAGAAAATTAATATGATCTGTTGTTCTTATAAATCAAGTAGAAATTATTTAAAACGATAAACTGCTAATGTTATCAGTCTAGCTATTAAATTTTGAATCATATCCCTTCCACTTAACGAAGTAGAGCATTTTCCCATCTGTACCTTTCTTTCGTCTTAATACGTTCTCCACTAAAAATAAATCGGGAATGAGAGTTTTTTGAATTTCTTGTTCGTAGAAACCTCCGAGCACCGGTTCGTTCAATTCGTCTTTTAATAGATAAGTAACAGGTTCGTTTTTTTGTTCTTTACGGATCGTGAAAACTTTGGTAGTAAAATTTTGTAAATACCTTTTATCAAAAATTTTCTTAACTTTAGAAATTCTGACTTTATTTCCTATGACAAATTTGGGTTTTTTCAACGATTGTTTTGGTTTAATTTTCAGTGACGTCTGATTACTTCCCTCGGTTTTAGTTTAGTTGTGGAGTGAACCGTGTCATTGTACCGTTAAACTAACTCACCAATAATGTGTATCCATTGGAAGTTCGCCTGCTTGGTGAATTGTTTCCACATGCGAGTTTTCAGCATTCTGTTGAAACGTTCTACAATGCTCGCTTTCTTCTCAGAGTGGGTAGAGTACAGGTTGATGTTGTGACTTTTAAGGAGCGCTTTAAAGTATTTATTGTAGAATTCACTGCCTAAATCAACTTGTAAATTTTTAGGGAGTGTAGTTCCTTCGAGTATCTTTTTAAATGCTTCCGTAACGACTACACCGGATTTTGATTTAAGGGGAATGGCCCAAGCATACTTGGACATGACGTTAATGCAAGTCAGTAGGTAGTTAAATCCTTCATTAACGTTAGAGTAAGGTATAATTGCCACCAAGTCCGCTTGCCATAGATCATTCAGACTTCGCACAATCACTTTCCGCCTCGGAAAATGTTTCCGCGTTGGTTTGTGGAGTTCGTTTACGAGTTGATCCATTTCGTTTTTTTTTCTTCCCATGCCGAACTTGAGCTTCGTCCCCATGATTTTTTTAACGATCGCAGCGGCTAATTTCTCTCTCCAAGAGGTTGAAGGATCCTTACGTACTTTTCGAGCTGTAGATATAAGAATTTCATCAGCGACGTGCCGTTCATTCAAATTTGAACTTTTTGAGTAGGTGATGTCATGTTCTTTACACGCCTCATCCAGTTTATTTATTCCAGGATCCCCTCTAGCTAATCTCTGATTTAGTTTTGTTCCTGGTCTGCAATATTGATATCCGGGTAAATGTACTTCTACCGATAAATAGTCTACAATTTTATTTACGATTCCTTTCGCAGACTTGATGAAGGAAGCTCTTTTTTGTTCCTCACACTTCACAAAAGTAGATTTCCCATGCTTCTATTATTTTTCGATGTAATAATAGTAGGAGGTTCGGACTGGTTAGGTGTGGATCGTTTATATTTCACGCAATATGTTATATAGTATAATTGTATGTTATAATGGTAATGTTATATAAATTTTTTTAACGTAGACCTAAATTCTGATAAGCGTTTTTTTTTTTGTCGAGCGGTGATGACCCGTCGTTGTTCCAATTCCGATATAATTTTATCATTTCGTTCCTGTGACCGTCGTGACCCGCTTGGGTTGACCCGTACAAAAGCCTCAGTCTTTCGACCAGGTCGTTAGGATCGTCGTAGTACCTGTAATCCACCCTTCTCCCGGTTTTTTTACCATACCAGTTCCCCTTTTCTTCGTTTTCATATCCTCCCAGATAGGACTAATTATCGACACGTACTTGGCACTACGATTCGACTTAGGTTTTCGAATGTTTGGATCGTTGTTTTGGTAGATAGCGTGCATGTTTTTTAAAAGAGAAGCGTAACTCGCCTTGACTTTGGGAGCGTACGACGGCTCCTTCAAATCCTTAAAAACCAGCAGAGTCCAAAGTCCTCGTCTTCCCGCGTACTGCTTACCACCGACCACTATGTCATTCTCGAATATTTTTACGGGTTTATTAGCGATGCTCATTTCTCCAGTTTCCATGTTGTATTGCAGCCGAAGACAGGATCGGTCTCATTGGGCTTTTGAAAAAATTTCATCAGGAAATATTTTGCCGTTTAGGTCGATCTGAAGAAGGGTGGGAAAGTACTTTTTGCTTCCTCCTATGATGTCACTTCCGGTCACGTGATCAAAGTGGGGGTAATGATGCAATTCAGATCACATGATGAAAGGTGGGGACGTCACTTCCGGTTTTTTGTCATTCCGGAGGAAGGTGGCTTTTGTTACCTTTTTTCCGTTTTTTTTTTATTATTCTGGAAGGGATGCCTTTTTCTACCTGTTTTAGGTCACAAACATACATATCCCCAGTCACGAGATCAAAACGGGAGTGTCACTTCTGGTGGGGGGTATCATTTCCGGTTTTTCATCGATCTGAGGATGGCAGGAAAGTGCCATTTGCCACCCTTTTTTCGTTTTCATCGATCTGGAGGATGGTGAGAAAATGGCTTTCAGTACCTTTTTTTATTATTAAAAATAAATAACAAAAAAAGAAAAGGCATGGATTCCAGTTCATAATTTTAACGGGAATAAGTGGCGAACTGAGCTGCAATTTAAAAACGCCCATATACCTAGACCCAAAAAAGAGTATGAAATGGCGCTCGTCTCCTTGGATAGTACTACAGTATTTTCAACGTGCACGCTGAAAATAACGAATTTTTGTACACCATCGAAGGTGGAGCGAATTGGATCGAGGTGCGAGTCGTTCCCGGCGCTTATGAAATGTCGGACTTGAATAATTTTATACAGTCTACTTTGGAAGGAAGTAATCACGAAAAAAATGCGATCGTTTTAGAACCGAATCACAATACTATAAAACCAAATTTGGTTATAAATAATCCGCTCTACGGCATTTCGTTTCTGGGAGATAATAATTTAGGAACTGTTCTAGGGTTCCTACAGGGAACTTATACTAAAACTCAGCAAGGTAAAAAATCTGTGGATATAATGGGGCTCAATACAATTTTCGTTCACACCAACATTATTGGGTCTTCCTACATGAATGACGAAACTCAACCTTGCATATATGCGTTTTATCCGGGAGTGCCACTGGGTTATAAGATGATAATTTCCCCTAAAAATTCAATTTACCTTCCCATAACTACCGACCAAATTCGTAATATTCGTATTTGGTTAACTTCTCAAGATAATGAAATGTTAAATTTAAACGGGGAAACCCTTACCATCAGACTTCATCTGAGGTCTAAAAAATAATTTTGTACATATTAAAAAAAGAATGTTAGTATTCGAAAGAAAAAAAAGAATAATTGGAAAAGGATTCGTCGTAGATAATAATCAATTAGGGGAAAAACGCAGCATTTATCAAATTTATGACGAGAGCGAGACGATGAGTTTAGCAGAACATTACCTCGATATAAACGAATCTTTACAACAAGATTCTTCCGTGGAGAGCTACGCATTTCACGAATATAATCCGATAGTAGGTACGAATCTAAACAACCTCAATTCGGAAATTAGAATCGTAATTGAAAATCAGATTTTGTTCCTACACGTCGCGAATAGTTATCTTCTGATTAAGGCAGGTTACTGAACACCGATGGTCCAAGTTTTGCCGATGCGGACGTAGTGTCTCTCATCAATAATGGTTCCATGTACCTGTTTTCCAACATTAAATATCACTTGGGGGATAAGCTAATGGATGAATTAAATTATCCCGTTTATGGGACTCTCATGAAAGGTCTCCTTACGTACGGTTCGACCAATCAAGTGTCGTTGCTGGGGAACTGCTGGGAGTTAGATGCGGCAGAATCTTCCGCGGCCAGTTTGAACGATAACATCGGATTCAAATTACGGCATTTCATCATCGTAAAGGAGTCGACTCCTAAAGGAAGCTTTTCGTTCGCCATTCTTTTAAAACACTGCATGTGATTTTTCGAAAATTATGACAAGGTGCTGTACGGTGCCAAGCATGTCCTAACTTTGTCTAGGGCGAGCAATGACGATGCTCAGGGCAGCTGCAACAACCGTTAGGAAAGTCGAAATGAGTAGTGTTTCATGGCACATATCACACGTGACCACATCTGACGAGCAAAAACTCAGACTTTTTAGCTACATGTAATTTGGGATGAACGTGGACTTGGGTTTTAGGCAGTGGCATTACGATAGTTGCGAACTTCCTCAGAGCACTAGTTTCACATGGCGCGTGCTTACTACTTCGGCCGTCGAAAAACCGAGGTGGGTTATTCTAGCTCTGCAGACTAATAGAAAAGATGCACAAACGAAAAATCCAGCCGTATTCGATCATTGCAGTCTTCAAGATGCTCACGTAACTTTAAATTCCGAACGTTACCCGTTCTTGGACTTGAATGTAAATTACACTACTGGAGAATACTCGATTCTGTATAGAATGGCTCAAGAGTTTGACGCGCTTGGTACGATGTCGGGGACTTGTGTGTCGATTCGGTGCAGTTTAAAAAGACGTATCCTCTAGTGGTTTTGGACTGTTCCAAGCAATCGGAGAGACTTCAGTCCGGCATAGTCGACATACAAATAAAGTTGAAATTTAACGCCACGGTTCCAGCTAACACGACGTGCCACGCGCTGTTGATCGGTGATAGAAAAATGAGTTTGAAATTGGATAAAGGCAAAGTCGAAGTGATTTATTAAAAAAAGAGAGATGGCGAAACAAAAACGAAAACAAGTAAAATCGGAAAAAACGGAGCGGGGTGAAAAGAAAAAAGATCACGAAATGAGGTGGGTTTTTACCATTGTTGGCATTGCTGGGACTCATCTTAGCCGGTGTAGGTGGTCTAGCCAGAGGTGCCGCCGGTATCGCTGCCGCAGTTAAAAAGTGCCAAAACGACGCTAAGGTAATGGAAGAAATGGTGAGACATAAGAAGAAGATGAAGGGTTCAGGGTTGAAACGTAAAAAAAAAGCGAATCGTGGCAGAGGGCACTTTCTAAGGCCAGTGAAGGTCTGATCGATTTTACTAAACCATTAACGAATCTTGATTTAAACAGATTAGTCAAAGTTTTGAAAATTCGTAAATACAGAGGTACTTTTAGCAAGGATCGTCTGCCGCTAAAACCTAAACCTCGTGGCGAATGCGGCATCGGTAATCTCGAAATTTTTCACGATGGAAACGGAATTCATTGGGTGGCTTACTCGACAGTTACTGACATAACCTGTTACTTCGACAGTTTCGGCAACCTCGAGCCACCGACATCCATTTCGGAGTATTTGGGTCCCATTAAATACAATTATGACAGGGTTCAAAATTTTAATCAAACATTGTGCGGTCATTTCTGTTTATTTTTTCTAAGTTTCTTGTGCAAGGGATATGATTACGCAGATATTTTAAGATGGTTAGCTCTTTAACTCGGTTATCGCCATTGTTCTTCGTATGGATTGGTATATGGTCTCTGCTTTGACCATGTTATACAACGCGTCTTGGTTAGGTATATATCTATCTGGTAATCTTTATCCTCCAAGCTTGCCGTATCAGCCATTATATAAATCACGTGACCATCACGCACGATGATCGGTATTTCCGTTATACTTAGAGTTGATGGTTGGAGAAGTCTCTCGGGACCGAGATAAACTTGAAATCCTTTGTCTTCGGGTATACTTTTCGACAAATCTAAAAACCTAGTTATTAAACACCGTATCTTTATATCTGGAGGGTCTGAACTAGATATATAGTCACCGCTACTTGTTATACTCATTCCCAAGATATACCAACCGGATGTTGATAAGTAGTATTGGTGAGGATAGTTATTGATTCACATAAAAAAGTGGCCTTTAGGGTAAGGACTAGTTCCGCGAAAAGTAACTATACATGGATTTATATATCTTTCCATCACAAAACCGATGTTTTCTAAATGGTTATTTGCTTCCTCCGCATCTGGTGGGAGGTTTTTCTACGTTTAAAGTAACCATTCGACTGTTGACGTAACCCTTAGTAGCCACGTCGTGTTCCACGTTTGGAGGGAGCGTTAATTTGATTCGTCTATTTTTTGCATAGAGTACCCCATCCCGTCCTCGTTCAATGCCATTTGCAGTTTCTCTATTTCGTAGGCATCTCTAATAACCTCGAAGAAATAGTCTCTATTAACAGCTTCCGAAGGGATTTCGAGGCTCGCCAGGTTACTGATTCGTTTATTTTTTGCGTCGAATATGTCGCGAGAGTCCATGATCAAGGCATTGCCAAGTTTGGTTTCAAATTCGTTTGGTTTCAAATTCGAAAGCTTCGCGTCGACGTATCCTTTATTCGCGGCATCCTTAGATTGTGTGTGTGATGCAAGGTCCTTGATTCGCTTATTTTTTGCATCGAGCTGTCCATCGGAACCTTCCTTCAAAGCGTAACCGATATTGGTTTCCACTTCGTTTATGACGAGAAGCTTCGTGTCGACATATTCTTTATTCACCGCATCTTTAGATTGTGCGTTAGATGCCAGATCCTTGATTCGTCTATCTTTTGCATCGAGTTGACCATCGACACTTTCCTCCAATGTAGTTTTTAAATTTTTTACATCTATCAACTGAGTAAAGTCACCACATCTTCGGGATCTTTACCAGCAGCTAGATTAGTTAAGCGATTCATTCTCATGTCCGATACAGTTTTTGAATCGACGTAATCCATAGTTGCTGCATCCTTAGACCGTGAGGGAGTTTCAAGATCTTTAATACGTTTCTTTTTAGCGTTAAAATGTCCATCTGCATCTTTCTTCAACCCTACGTCGGCTTTAAATTGTTTTGCGTCGTTTTCTAATTCGGTAAATTGAGAATAAATTACGACATCTTCGGGTTCTGTAGCAGCTCCAAATTTAGTCAGTCGCTTATTCTGCATGTCGTAATCATGGTTCAGGTCTAATATAAATCCTGTCCCCGGAACCCCTTTCACATCTCTTTGCGTTCGTTTCAGAGATTGTCCAAATTTATTAACCGGCATTTTTTTTATATATAAACAAAAGGAATAAGAAATTTTTTAAATGTCTCATTCTACCTGGTACGGAAATCTTTAGAGTCTGTTGCAATCAAATTCTCTAGCAGTTAAGACGGAAAATGCAACGAATTAAAAAAATGGAGTAAAGTATGTCTTATCTCCTTCCGTAGAATTCGAAGATTTAAAAGGAATAGGTTCTCCCATTTTGAACAAAGATTCCAGGTGTAAGGAATGGATTTCACCATCGACCCCCCAAATCTCAAACCGCGATGAAAAATCTTAAGCGATACATCTGCGAAAAATTAGAAATTGAAACCGACGAGCAGAAACCCGTTTCTCTGACGATGTTCATTTACCCAAATTAATCGCACCCAGCTTCCACCTGCTTTTGTCAAAAAGCAGACGGTGAGTCGGGATAAGCCGCTATGTCTCAGAACGTAGGTGTACAACAACATCCACAAAACTAAAGGAAAACTTAACAAAAATGTTATAGAATAACTGTGGCTTAACTTGGCTCCGTGCGAAAGTATGTCCTTGTCGGAAGTTAGTGGTAAAATTCACTCCGTGTACATCAGCAATGACGCTCCCAGAACCGTAAAGCTTTGGTGTTATGTAGATTACGGAGTCGTCGAATTTAATACATTCAACGAAAAGTTTTCAGATAAAGACTTTAGGAGTTTAATATCTGAATAAGAAAAAACGATGGATATTCAAAATTACGATTTCTTCGTGGCGGTCAAGAAACCCAAAAGTCACCCATTTCTACCTTCAAACATCAGATGCCTGATTATAGGACCACCAAACTGCGGGAAGACTTTACTGCGGGAAAACGTTTCTGTTTAATTTTATCTGTAACGAAGGATGGTTGGATTACGACAGATTATACGTATACAGCAAAACTCTGTGTCAAGCGAAATACAGAGCTTTACAGTCTATATTTTTCGAAATTGAGGGAATCGTAGGACGGTAGATAGCGAGTTTTCACGACTCTCAAAACGATTTAATTCCTCCCGAGGAGTTGTACACCAAGTTTCGTAACCTCGTGGTTTTTGACGATGTTCTTTTAGACAAACAAAAAAATACATAGAACATTATTTCGCGCAAGGCCGTCATTCTAACGCCGACGTTTTTCATTGCAGTCAGTCTTACACCAGAATTCCCAAACCAGTGGTTAGAGATAACGCCAATTTATTAATCGTATTTCCCGTGGACGTTTTAAACCTGAAACATTTGTACGAAAATCACGTCGGTCCTGACATGGATTTTCCGGAGTTTAAAACGTTGTGTAGAACGTGTTGGGACGATCCGTATGGGTTTTTATCGATCGAGAAAACGTTAAACGAGGGACGTTATAAACGTACGTTTTCATTTGATGATAAAAACAAAAGAAAGAAAAAAGATAACATGGAAAAGAAACGTGAAATAGTAAATCTCAAAAAAACGTTTACGGAAAAAATTTTTTAATCAACGTTTGGACGAATGAGATCAAGAAGAATCTTTACAAGAATGTTTTTAACCCGTCGTTAGTACTTTGAAACCTACCATTGTTAATCTGCCACCCGTAACGAGTCCTGCGAAAGCGAATCGCGGTTTTCCAACGAGAAAACGACTAAGGCGTATACGAATTATTACTCCCAGTAAAAAAACTTATAAATCCGAGGATGATGATGATAAAGAAGTGGGAAACCACGGTGAACGAGACGGAGAAGTTTGAATCGCCGAAACCTACCATCGAGCATTCAACTCCGATAGGGCGAGATCCCAATCTTTCCGAATACTCGTCTCCCGCTCCAGCTACGCGAACCGAACGAACGAAACGAGCTTCCTTCATCAAGTCTGGGAAAGGAATCGTAAATAAAATCATAGACCATTTACCGGTAGAAGTACATTTATCCGGATATCAATACTGCGGACCAGGAACAAAACTAAATCAGAGATTAGCTAGAGAGGATCCTGGAATAAATAAACTGCATGAGGCGTGTAAAGAACATGACATTGCCTACTCATAAAGCTCAAATTTAAACGAACGGCACGTCGCCGGTGAAGTTCTTATATCTAAAACTCGAAAAGTACGTAAGGATCCTTCAACCTCTTGGATAGAAAAATTAGCCGCTGCGATCGTTAAAAAAATCATGGGGACGAAACTCAAGTTCGGAATGGGAAGAAAATAAAACGAAATGGATCAACTCGTAAACGAACTCCACAAACCGACGCGGAAACATTTTCCGAGGCGGAAAGTGATTGTGCGTAGTCTGAATGATCTATGGCAAGCGGACTTGGTGGAAATTATACCTTACTCTAACGTTAATAAAAGATTTAACTACCTACTGACTTGCATTAACGTCATGTCCAAATTTTCTTGGGCCATTCCCCTTATATCAAAATCTGGTGTAGTCGTTACGGAAGCCTTTAAAAAGATACTCGAAGGAACGACACCCCTAAAAATTTACAAGTTGATTTAGGCAGGGAATTCTACAATAAAACTTTAAAGCGCTCCTTAAGCGTCACAACATCAACCTGTACTCTACCCACTCTGAGCAGAAAGCGAGCGTAGTAGAACGTTTCAACAGAACGCTGAAAACTCGCATGTGGAAACAATTCACCAAGCAGAGGAACTACCAATGGATAAACATTATTGATGAGTTAGTTTCACGGTACAATGACACGGTTCCCTCCACAACTAAATTAAAACCGAGGGAAGTAACCAGACGTCACGAATCATCACTGAAAATTAAACCGAAACAATCATTGAAAAAACACAAATTTGTCGTAGGAAATAAAGTCAGAATTTCTAAAGTTAACAAAATTTTTGATAAAAGGTTTTTACAAAATTTTACTAACGGAGTTTTCACAATCCATAAAGTACAAAAAACCGAACCTGTTACTTATCTATTAAAAGACGAATTGAACGAACCGGTGCTCGGAGGTTTTTACGAACAAGAAATTCAAAAAACTCTCGTTCCCAATTAATTTTTATTGGAGAAAGTATTAGGACTAAAGAAAGGTACAGATGGGAAAATGCTCTACTTCGTTAAGTGGAAGGGATATGATTCAAAATTTAATAGCTGGACTGATAACATTAGCAGTTTATCTTTATAAATAATTTCTACTTGATTTTTAAGTACAACATATCATAATAATTTTCTTCTTTTAATGGTTGCCATTTTCTCCAACCGAGATTTTCTCTGTTCGACAGTTTCTATGGCACCTTTCTTACGAGCAGCCGCGGCTCTTTTCCTCTTATTAGCCACTATTTTTTCTTCTTTGCTTCGTTTTGGTATTTCAGTGGCTGATGCTTCTTCCTCCTCATCTTTCTCCAGCGAAGCTTGCTCTTCAGCTTCTTCATCCTCCATCGGATTGATTATACCGTCTATAAAATCATGCGCTATACCCGTTTTATAGAGACCGTGTGCTAACGTATTTATTCCATCATCCAACACGAATATCTTATCGTCGCAAGGAGATACGGAAGATTTTGAAATTTCAACCGTAGCGAGCTGATGATCCTTACTTTGAATGCTCATCCACATGGCTTTCGATGATATTTTAGAAAATAGTGCTTTTTTTGTAGTCTTCGTGACAGAGACATTTTTGGATAAACGCTTTACTAATGCCTTTAGCCTTTCTAATACTCTCTTCCCCTACTAAAACTGAGTACATTTTTGCTTTCATGCTTACAAATTCGTTCGCTGGGATGCCAGCCATCTCATCTTTCATTTTCCCCAGGACTTGTTTGTTTTTAGTACTATACAGAGGATGCGATGGATCATAATTGCTGGTATCGAATCTATCTGACTCAATTTCCATGTCCCGGTAAAAATCTTCAGTCTCTACCTCATAGAACAGACTGTCAGTATCCGTGAAAAGTAAACGTGCTCGGTCTTCATCTTTTGGACGCGTGAACTCGTAGTGAAATTCATACAATGTGAGTTTGGAAAGTTCGAGGATGCAAAAACCGGAGTAAGTCGGTAACTCGCACTTGATGTTACGAAATCTCAAGTTTACTTGTATGAGATTTTCGTTGAGGATCTTGAATGAATCCGCGTGTAGCAGAGTGCTGTACTTGACAGATTTTTTTTGATTATCGGACAACTTCACGGATAAATGCCCCGATTTGTTTTCTTTTTTTTGATTATCGGACAACTTCACGGATAAATGCCCCGATTTGTTTTCCATCGTTTTTCCACCAAATTATTTTTCAGTTGAAAAATTCTTTTTCGAACATCGTCGTTGCGAGTTGACGCTTATCGGTGTTAAATTCTATCTAATATTTCAGCCATTGCTTCTGACGAAATTTTAGAATTTTGTGAATACCTTTCAAAATTAAACCTTGCTTCAAGTAGAATTATAAATTTCTGTAATGAACTATAAAGTTTTTCTTCGGGAGCAGGTTAGTCGTCAGTTTAGAAGTAGAAACGATTTTCTTGTTTCCTGCCATTTCTTTCATGAAGGGAGACACGAGTTTTAGCAATATTTTAAACTTTTCAGGTGCTAAAGTATAACTGCTGTGATCTTCGTGTAGCTCGAATGGATAGACCAAGTCAACTTCCAATATATAACCGTATTCCGAATCTTTTTCAACCGATGCCAAGCAAAATCCGAGAATTTCTTTCCTCGTCAGCCTACTAAATCGAACGTCTGGAAGGAATTTGGTCATGGCTAGCCCGTATAAGTTGTTGACATGCAAATCTACTAGATATAGACTAGGTAGATTCTCGTTGTAGGTGTCTGGTAGATATTTGTTACTGGCGATCGAGTGCCTTTTTGACACAAAAGTTGTTCCACCTCTGATACCGGAAGTTATGAAGTTATGCTTTCCTCCATGGGTAAACAATTTTAGTTTGGCTTCGGTTTTTTTTAAAGCGGCTACCCAAATAAACCCTGGTGTGGACACATAGTAGCACGGATCTATGCCATCATTGAGCAAACAAGTTTCTCTGAAAGTCTGAAAAATGTCGGCTAGAAGATACACATCGATCATCTGATATACACGATGATAATTTTTAAAAACCTTCCCCTTCAGCAAATTCCAAACAGACGTACCATGATCATACTCTATATCAGTGATGCCTTCACCTCGTAGAGTGGAGAAGAACGCCTCTTTAGGAGGTAATTTCCGTTCTTTAAAAACGTCCATATACTGCACGTACTCGTATGGATAATGGCCTTTTTGCGTCAATAAATCCGAGACCTATCCCGACTCGAACCAATTTACCGATTCAAGAGCAGTTTTTAAGACGTTGAAGGATCGATCTTTCTTGTGGTTTTTAGCCAAAGTTTCCAGCGACGAAGATAGGAAATTATAACTGTCTAAAAAACGCAACCTTACCGAAAATCTCTTATCATTGAAGCAAAAGTATCTCGTAATAGTCATACTCATGAAACGCTCGGTGTTTCTAGCAAGAACGTCCACTCCTGAAGGAAAGTTTTTTGCCGCAGAAATCAGTAGATGCATATCGTAGCCTTCTAAATTATGGAAGACGATCGGGATAGTATTTATGCTCCTTGCATCCAGATTGCATTTTACGTGAGAAGCACCTATGAACTTTCCCGTGAAGTGGCAATGATCTCTCACTTTCTTCAATGTTCAATGAGAGATTATCTGTAAGCATGACTTTGTTGCAATAGTAGCAAGTACCAGCTTCCAAGAACTGAATTTCATCTTCGACACTCATTGTCAGAGGTTTTGGTCGCCATAGAATACTGGCAAACTTGTTAATTTCAATATTCATACATTCGTAAAACCTATCCACCGCATCCTCACCGAGGTAGAATTTTTGACTCACAATTTCATTTTCTGGGCCAATAACCAAAACTACTAGGTGAATGCAAACTGACTTTAGTAGACGAACTCAAAGATGGATTGACGCTACTAGTTTGTACGGGTCTGAGCATACATTCGAAATCTGCGTAAATTATCCATGGATGAGTATTACGTCTGTCATAGTGTTGGAATTTTAACGTGTTATTACCAGGTAATGGGAAAGTAAGTACTTGCTCCTTATTCAGTCTCACACATTTACCGACGTCCTACATGATGGATCGTTCTTTAGTAAAAAATGCAAAGCAGTTACGACGGTAAAATTTTCTATGTGTTCCAGCACCTTGAAATCGGAGTAGCCTATCAATATCGAGGATGCTGCAGTAATAACTATTTCCTTTTTCGTCGGCTATTCCAAGTCAATTACTTCTCCTTCCATGTTTTTATTCACTCTCACCGGATGTAATCCTATCGAACCCTTGTACGACATTACGTTAATAGACAAATTGTTGCCTTGTTCGCAGGAATCAATTTGTCGTAGAGTCACGGGGAACTTCAACATGGAATGGTATACAGTATTAAAAAATGGTTCGTAATATTTAACTTTGGTTTCGTAGCACTTCATTTTAGCGGCTAAAACGGAATATAGAAAGCACTTTTCTTCAGAATTTTCTACATTCACTATAACTTCGCTTTTCTTGCGTAATGCACTCGGCAAGGGTAAGAAAGAACTAGGACGAAAAGGATAGATTTTTGCCACTTTTATGGTAATACCCCAAACTTTTAAAAAGCGTCAACCACTGCCGCTTTCTTTGAAAGTTTTAACTGACTGTTGTATTTTTTTGCAAGCATCCTCCAAAATTTACGACACATCAGATTCGTTGTAAATGGCTGTATAGAGAGACAAGAAATAGGCTCGCACAGTTTCGGAATCCCTGGTAAAATCTGCCTCTAAACACAGTTGAAATTTACAACTGGTCAGTTGATCCAAGCAAGTTGTGATAAGATATTTGAGCGGGCAGTATAGTATGTCGAGCGCTCGAGATGAATCGAGACATTTAATTTTGGGGATGTAAATTCGGTGCGTATCAACATGTACCAACTTGTACCTTACTTCACCTTCAATATCTTTTAACTCGTTTTCGAAGAGTAAACACTCTGGTCGAAGATCGGATCGATGGTTGGGAAGATGATGGATCAAATCTTGCTGAGTTGCGTAGACCTTTCCACAGTATGCACACGTAAACGATGATTTTGAATTCATTTTCTTTTTCTTGAAAGAAAAAGCGTTCATCCCTTTTATTATTATTCTTTTATTATATACGAAATAATTTTCCAAAAAAAAAACACGAGGAAAAAATGAGGAGAAAAATTGGAGCTCCTAAAAAAGACGAATTAGAATTTAGCAGACAAACATTAAAAAAGGAATAATCCTCACAAAGGACCAACAAAAAATGGAGATTTTATTTCTGGCCCCTACACGGGGAGTTACTACTAGAGGGGAGTTACTACCACCCGAGAGGGGAGCCAGTAGTAGAGATTACCTACTCATATGGTGCATGTAGCCCTGCCCAACTGCACCAGGGTTGGGAGGCCGTGTGTTCGAGTTGAGAACTGCATCTGGACTGAATTTTCCTCGTCTGATCTCGCCTTATATTGGACCCTCCTCAAAAAAATTTTTATTTTGGAACTGCGTCAATTTTATTTTTATTTTTGAAAACCATATCAATTTTTTTTATTTTTTGGAACTGCACCAACTTTTTTTTATTTTTGAACCGTGCCAACTTTATTGGTGTGATGCATCATGGGAAATATTTTCCCTATATAAGGAAAGATCTGACGAAGAAAATTCAGTCCAGATGCAGTTCTGGACTTAAACACACGGCCTCCCAGCCTTGGCGCAGTTGGGCAGGGATATATGCGCCATATAAGAAGTTGCACATATGATATAATGACATTTGATCCATGTAGCCCTGCCCAACTGCAACAAGGCTGGGAGGCCGTGTGTTAGAGTCCAGAACTACATCTGGACTGAATTTTTTTTTCTTGGATCTCTCCTTATATAGGGAAAATTATTACCCATGATGCATTGCACCAGGAAGTGATGTCATGACAGGAAGTGATGTCACAACAGGACGTGAGTAGTACCAAAATGCGATTTGGTAGACTCAGAGGACAGACAGACAAGATGGTCGCCCCCATGCAAACTGGAGAAAGTGCCGCCATTTTTCAAAAGCGGTTGGTTGTCATGGCAACCGGAAGCGGAACCGGAAGTGCCACCGGAAGTGCCACCACTTTGGCCCGGAACCAGAAATGCCACCAATTTTCTAAGATGGGTTTCAGTTTCAACTTCCGAAATTATTTAAAATGCCCATAACTCGATAACCGTTGGTCCTAGAGCAAAACGGAGCGAAATTTGGCCCCCATGCATGATACCCCGCCCGTACTTAGCCTCACCTATCAGTCGGCCCGATCAAGAATTATTTTGGCCCCCGAAAAAAAAATTGACACAGTTCCAAAATCCAGAATTTGCCCGCAACTCGGGAAGCGTCGGTCCTAGAGTGAAACCGTTCGGGATTTGGCTTCCTTGGACCTTGCCCTACATGTAGCCCACCCCGGAAATCGGGTACCTCGAATTTCCGCAAGTTGGCCCACCCTGATAACTTGAGAACTGTCGGTCTTAGAGCTAAACGGTTCGGGATGTGGGTTCCCCACGCTGTACCCTACGCAAGATCCTCTCCATAAAAAAGAAAAAAAAGACACTTTCCCACCATCCTCCACACCACGAAAAAAGGTAGCAAAAGGCACCCTCCTCCATATTGATGAAAACCGGAAGTGACATCCCAACTTTCATCACATGACCGGAAGTGATGTGAATACCCTCATTTTGATCACGTGTTCGGAAGTATCATCATAGAAGATAGCAAAAGCACTTTCCCACCCACCTCCATATTGATGAAGAATGAAAAAAGGGTAGCAAATGGCACTTTTCCATCCTCCTCCAGACTGACGAAAAAACCGGAACGTACGCTCCCACTTTACATCATAAGACTGGAAGCGCATCATTACCCCCACTTTGATCACATGACCGGAAGTGACATCATAGGAGGAAGCAAACAGTACTTTCTCACCATCCTCCAAATCGACGAAAGCCGGAAAACAGATAGTAAAAAGCACTTTTCCACCGTCCTCCAGATTGACGAAAAATGGAAGTGGCACCCCCACTTTTCATCAGATGATCGGAAGTGCATCATTACCCCCACTTTTATCACGTGACCGGAAGAGGGGGTATATATAACCGAATATCGCGTAAGTACCCTACTGTGCATCCATGATGAAACAGAAAAACAAAGAAAAACCCAAATTAATTCTCACCGCAAAAAGAAAACAGGGAAACAACACACTACACCACAATGCAAAGAAGGAGAAAAAAAGGAAGGAACGCTACACTGCTCCGAGTACAAATTCACCGCTAGTTTGCACCACACACCAAAAATTTTGTTCCCTTCACTTTCTTTTTTTCTCTTTTTTTTTTAAATATTTTCCTTTATTTTACACAAAAACAAAATACAGGCAATGTCAAGTGAAACAAACCGCAAACCACACAGCAAAAAAGCAAAAACTAAAAGCCCACAAAAGCCCTTTTAACAGCCACTCATCCAGTTTCATTTCCAAGTCACCCCACTGTAAACTTTTTGTGTTTGTGTCTGCCCTATCTGGTAAATATTTTTGAATACTTGTTTATGTTCTAAATAATTTTTAACTATTATTGATGTTGGTTTTAATTTCTGACATTTACGTACCCACAAAACATATTTAAAATATAACTAGCTGTACCCCCGGTATAACATACGCCGGTCTAGCCAGTTCCCGCATAACTAAGCGAAATACTGTTGTGGGAGTATGGAATGAAAAGGCTGCCGACTGCCCCCTGCTTCCTCCTCCGAACTCCGTAAAGGTCTGATTTCACCCAGACCCCCCCTCCCCCGTAACCCCTTTCCTGTACCGCACCACCTCCCCCGTCCCCGACCTGGATTCCCCTATTGAGTGGTCTGAATATCCCCATCCCTACTCCCCTTCCATTTTAACCCGTGCTGATTTGTTTTGTTATGGAAGTAAATGTCTTTTTTCAATGGAGGACGCTCAATTGCCCGTTTCTCAGTTCTGATACCAAGCGCAATAAATCCAACAACGGTTGTGCATGCAGTGATTGTTACTGAACTAACTTCGAAACTCATCACGTCGGCTCTAAGAGGTAGCATTATTAAAGCAATATTTCGATTGTTACTGATTGTTACAGGCCACACCCGTTTGTTTGACATTGTCGGTTGCTCGCCCTCTTTCATTATAGTGCATAATGATGAATTTGCTTGCCCAACCTAAGCGTATTATATTTAAACGGGACGGAAAGCCAATTGGGCTCGAGATTGGTTAATAAATACGGATACAAACCTATTTACGTTGCCTTTTGGACTTATATGTCAGACTGCCTGAGCGGGGAATCGAACCCAGGACCTTTGAAATGGCCGTGTCAGTCTGGCTGAGCGGTAGGACCTGGGCTTTTGATTTCAAAGGTCCTGGGTTCGATTCCCCGCTCAGGCAGTCTGACACATAAGTCCAAAAGGCAATGTAAATAGGTTTGCATCCGTATTTATTAAGCGTATTATATATATATATATAGATGTAATAAAATTATATAATGTATTTTGGCAATCATTCGTACCCAACAATCCACATACAATGTTCAGACCTTTAGCAGCGAAGTAGCCGGGATCGACCTTAATGATCATTTTATTTATAAGCTGCCATATTTCTTCCGTGCACTTGCAATAAAAAAATAGATGTTCAATTGTTTCTTCCTCATTTTGGCAAAAAGTGCAGAGTGGAGTGCTGACATCCTTTAGCTTTCCAAATAGGAATTTATTAGTTGAAATACGTCTGTGCAGTAATTTAAAGCAAAAACTTTCATTTTGGGTTCTTTTATATTTACTAACAAATTTTGATATGTGGCTTTCCATTCTACTTTTTATACAGTTTCCCATTTTTCTTGTACCTTTTTTGTTTACTGATTTCATATTTACATAACATTCCATACACATCTTTATTATTTGTTGGTTTTCTGATAAAATCCTGGATAACAGATGAATGTTGTAAATCTGTTTATTTATTTTTAGTCTCATTTATTTTTTTTGCCATATTATTGGTATGGCTTTATTAATCATGATGAAATGCAGAAAAGTAATTTTTTTTACCTATTGCAGTTTTAAACTGACACCAGTTCATAAGTGTCCCTTCCTCCGTTAAAAAATCATTTAGAAACCTAAAGTTTATTTTAATTAAAACGTAATTAACTAAAGATTTTTTGGACACCAAAATTTCATCATTACCCCAAAGTGGTTTTTCTACCCTTCACTTTCTACCCTTTGTTTTAGCGTAGCACAAGAAACCAACAATAGGAAAAAAATTTAGTACGCAAAAGGAACAACGCTTTAACAGAAACAGTGCATGGCTAAGAGAGAAAAAAAGAAATGTATAACAAAGGATATGAGGGACCATGCAACAGGGACACAATTGACGAGAAACGAATTCAGTGACTTATCTGCATAATCCCGCAATCCTGTAACTTTAAAATTTAAAGATAAAAAATGAGGGGAGTTCCCTAACACATTTATTGCCCCTAAACACACCTACTTGTGTCAGAGGCTGAAAAAGAAAAATAGCACTGTTCCCGTCAGACATAAAACAACAATTTACTAGGCTAACTCCAACGGGAAAACAACAGCATACGGCACAACCACCTGAAAAAAAAACCCTTAAGACAATGCATACGAGTTTACAATAAACAAAAAGATAGAACATTTAATTCCATTTGACTGCACAACCCAGGCTTTACATTAGAAACCAAACTCGGAAAAAAAAACGAAGGTCCATTTTTTCCCTTTACTTCAAAAGCAATCCAAAACTCCATTAATCCTGAAATTTTTTACAGATCCCCATTGTCCCACCTTTTTAGGAGAATATTAAGGGGGGAAGAGTTGGTAATTGGGAGCGAGGGAAGGTTATGGCTGTCGGAACGATGTCTGGGGTGGGGATCAGGAAGGGAAAGCCCGGGTTCAGGATAAAAAGGGAGCGCACTAGTAAGTATTAACCTATGGAACAAACCAACTCGTAAGCAACATACTTATGGGTGTTTCCCATCATAAAGTGAACAGGTATATTAAATAACTACAATTACGTCACGGTGCAATTCAGACGGTAGCAGTAAATAACACGTTAGCAAGCAAACTAAAGTTGGGGTTTCGAAAGCACTATAAAAGAAATATGGCTCGACGGAAAGCTTCAACATGGCTATCGGCATTTTGCTGTAACAAACTTTCGTGGCAAGAGGTTAACATCACAGGCTTAGGCTATTAAATCTTCAGGTCGGAATGGCTAACACTACAAAACAGAACAACGGAGATTAGCTAAGCAATTAGCAATAACGAACGCACTTCACTTACAATTTTCGCTGAAACTTAGCCCACACGGAAGCCTACTAGAACAAAACACTAGTTTCACAACTCTCGAAAAGGCTATAGCCAACATTTACATGCATCCCACGTAGAATACTAATCCAAAATCAAGACCACTTAATGAGTTCCTTTTTCTTTGTACCGTGAATATCAACAGCTAGGCTAACGGATGGAAAAGTAATCAAAGTCATTACCTGATCAGGGTTTTTCTTGAATAATAGCTACTTGAACAACGCACGGAAAACTCGTTGACGAAATATGCAATGGCTACTGGATTCGGGAACCGGGAATGGCGGAGATTATTTCGAGCTGCATACAAGCCCAAAAGCTACGGCGGTTCCTGACTTGTGGTACAAAGAGCAGCATAGTGACGATGTCTCAGGCTAACGTCATCCCAACAATTTCCAAAGTGTGAAGGGGAATTAAAAAGACACGACCTTCCCCAGGAAGCTAGGTCGTGTAGTCTCTTTTGCATGGACGATGTGGGCGTATATACCTATTATATTGATAGTCTTAACCTACCAGCCGTATCTACAACAAAGAGTTTGGGAATTGTGCTTTGCTCTACCCTCAAACAATCTTCACATTGCAATTATATCGTGAACTCGGCCCTTGGTCGACTCCACATCACAAGGCGTGTATTTGCCTCAGGAGAGACAAAGACCTTAGTCCTCGCCTTTCGAGTTTATGTCAGACCGCTCCTGGAGTATGCTAGTTCAGTCTGGTCCCCCACACTTGCTGGGAGACATTGACCACATCGAATCCATTCAGCACCGTTTTACCCGCTCCTTGGTGGGTCTTCAAGGCCTTCCATATCCCACACGCCTGCAACGTTTGAGACTGGAATCCCTTGAACTACGTTAACTGAAAGCCGATCTATTTTTGGGTTTTAAGATTATTAGGAGTATTCTCCCAGTTGATGTCTCCTTCTTTGAACTCTCGAGTGTGAAAAAAACACGGGGCCTCTGTTTTAAACTGGTAAAGCATAAAACCCCCCTGGACGTTCGATCTTCTTTCTTTGCGGGAAGAATTGTCAACCCATGGAATGCGATACCATATAAATTAGTCCAGTCTCCCCCCTTCGGACGTTCAGACGTGGACTCGACGAGTTTGACCAGACCGTTTTTGAGGAGACCAGAGTTTTGTCTGCTCACATTACCTCCATCCCCGTAGAGAACTGTTTATGGGACCGGCATCAGAGACCTCGGTCCTGCCGTTTCCCTTCACACTATATTGGGTGTGACAAAGCAAATATTAAATATTAAATATAAGGCAAGAGGAGAATTTGCAAATTACAGTAAGATCGTGATATAATAAATTTTTGGATAATGATTAGAAGTTAAACTTACTGGATTAAAATGTTCCCTTTAAGCAACTAGAATAAATTATATTTAAATGTTAAAAATACATTACAAGTAACAACTAAATTGTGCAACATGAACGGATAATTAATTGGAATCTAGAGGATACCAGGGTGACATCATGAATGCAGGTACCAGTCATACCCATTCCGACCTCATGGCCAGAAACACCAAAAATAGGAATTCGAGTGGAAAACTGCAGAAGGATACCACAGGGCTCTTGCACTAAGCTATGCGCCTACCCTATATGTACGCACGCATAAACTAACACTGTCCCCACTTCCTCACTCTGTTTCTCACTGCATAATATCACCTGCAGTGACCTATGTGTTGCCATATCTCTCCACTGTGCACAAGTTCTGACATGTAAATCGTATTGCGCTTGAGACATCCCACTACCGCTCCCTTCTGCGTGCTAATGCGCAAGTTGGCATTCACACTCAACTGTGTACCGAAACTCACTAGTTCCTCCACCATTTCCACAATTTCCCGAGCAGAAGCGTAAGCTCACTGTTACAGACTCATTTCACCGAAACACATCTTCTTCCCATGCAGAGTCCCTGGTCAAGCAGCACTCCAACCATGAAAAGACGCACTTCTGTAACGTTTGCATGCATCTATGTACTCCACGGAGTGTCATAGACAATGTTACACCCTCCACTGTGTCCTACGGAGCATGCATAGGTCTGGCATAATTACCCGAGCGCAAAATATTTTCCTTTCTGACACACTCAAGTTCCTCAACTGTGCACAACTTCCGAAGCAAATACTTACAGTCGCTGTTACAGTTCTGTCAAACCGATGCACATTCTCTCCCACTGTGTACCATGAATTCACGTGTAGGTACAGCATTGTTGGGTGAGCGCTAATTTTCTGCACGATGGGATGAATGAATCATATTAGAGTCGCTGTTTGTTTAATGAACCTTGCAATGTCACCAAGATGCTGCTTCACATCATCTTTGCCTCTACAACTAGAAACTAGGTTCTCCCCAACAGTCCCTCTATGAATCCAACGCCCAATTATTTTGCGCTCAGTCCTCCATTGCGTACAATGCAGCAGCAAATGAATTACAGAGCTTTCTTCCCCGCATTGACACACTGATGTCTGGCTCCAACCTACATGATGCCTGTGAGCCGGAAGCAGATAGTGGCCAGTGCGAAACCACGAGAGCAGCTTAGCCTCCAGAATGGTAGCCCACCGGAGTTACGGGACCCTGAACGTTCAGTTTAACTGTTTTACATTGTTTTAAACATTTTTATTAGGCAATAATGCCAATCAGCAAACTCCAAACACAAAGCATAGACTTAAATCAAACAAAACTAGTTTTTCACCGGCGTTACATATGCCAGTCTAGTTGATTCCCGCTGATTCAACTCGGCTGTAATAGTCAGCATTATTGAAGTAATAGTGTTTATTTGTAATTGTTAGAGCGCACATCCGTTTCATTGTCGGCCGCTTGCCTTTTTTCTTTGCTACCGTGGTAAGAAGGATCCCGCTCGCCCCCTTGCTGATTGTTGTAGCTTCGTTTGTTTAATCCTGTTCCCTAACAATCCTTTTAGCTCTGCCACTAAGCAAAATAAATGTCTCGATCCTTTTAGCTCTGCTCCTAAGCGAAATATATATATATATATATATAGATAGATAGATAATGCTAACAATGCTGATGAGTCAACAATTCACCTGCACCATGAAGAATCGTGAAAAGGACGCATTAACCTTACTGCGAATTAGTTTATAATAGCTGGACCCGTGCTTGCTGCACGATGATTGAATTTCCCGAACTTAGCTTCTCCCGGTGTTTTGTCGTGTTAGGAATGTAACTGGTGGTGTCAATCCCCCCCCCGTACACCTCTACCCACTGCCGTGCCCCCAACACCTCAACAACGAACTACACCCCCTGCCAGACTCTCCCAGTGTGGGGGCTATATCTCCCAAGCACCTTTGGTTTTGATGTATACATACTCCAACATACTCCTCCCCCCTCAGAGAATTGCCACCCTCCCTCCCCCCGAAATGTGACAGTCTGCCTCCTACCCTTCTTTCTCGTTTTCTCGCCCTTGTCATCCTTCCCTGGCCGGAAGTCGGGACATTCCCACGGATGTTTTGGTGTAGGCCCGGCAAACTCACAATGAAGTTTGATTGAAGTCTAAAAATAAACAATCATTGAGAACCCATCATTCAAAAAGAAAGTAAGTCCGCTTATCAGCGAAAGTGAAAACGTCGAATATAGCACACTCCACAACAAAATGAGGGAGAATGTCGTTACAATTTGTTGCAATTATAATTGTTGTTCATTTATCGAGTATGAACGGTCATATATTCAAAATGTAAAGCACAAAAACACCTAAACAGATGGAATTTTCTCAATTGTACATTTTATTGTTTCAATTAAAAATCATCAATTTTTATCTGTGTTCATTTTAACAAGTGATAATTCAATCATATATTCCCCTTTTTTACGGCTCACTAGACGTTTTTGCTTGTAATTTGGTTTAAAACCGGGTCTTTCATTTTACCCATCAAGTATGAACTGTTTTTGATGAAAGTTTGAAATAGATAACACGTGCACCAAGAATTGTTATGCACCGTAGCAAAGACAACCCACGTGCACGAAGAATGAAAATGAATGGCTGTCCTGTTGGTAGGTTTAGGTAGTGTAAGTTTAGCTTTACAGTGAGCGAATGTTGTAAGGACCTAATAGGATCAATAAACATAAACATAAACATGAAAAACACGTTACTTTTAATTGTAACGATATACTCTAATTGTTGGTATTTAATTGTTGGCTGCTGCTACTGATGATGCTGATACTTGAGCGCGTACGGTATTAATATAGTAGATTAGTAGTTTATTATTCGTTTATATTTATACATACACTAGTGTGCCGCCACCAAGTAATAGTAGATCATCTGATTGTAGACATCCGATTGTTGAAAAGTAGGCTCCCATGTTAATTTTTATAGGTTATAAAGACACCTGTACAGCTCACTAGACAAAGTTGCCATTTCTAAATTTCGGCAGACAGGTAAAGCGTCATATGGGGAAGTACACTTTTTTAAATGGAGGTTGTAGGTAGAAGCATGTTGTCCTGAAGTGGCGCATAAGTGCAAAATTATTATTGTAACCATTGTTTGTATTGTCATGCAACAGTAGATTATAACATACTTAAGTGTTATATGATTATCGTTATAGTGCTTAATTGTCGTAATACATTGTTGTTGTTGTTGTTGTTGGGATTTGGAGACAGACTCTGCGTGCGCGTGACCGGAGCTTACTCGCTTTCACTCGCCTGGTATCTTTTGAGTCCGGCCTCTGTGAAAGCAGCGATTTCCTGGGTATACGGTCCGCAGTCCGTAGAGAAAAAAGTTATTCGTGGTGAAGAGATGGCGGCGGCATTCATTAAGCGTTTTGCGAGTGTCTACGCCCTTTCCGGTAGCACTTCGCCGCCTGTTGCGTCCCCCACAGTAACGTCGCAAGTAGGATACCTACCGTGGATTCAGGCGGAATTTCAAATGGCGTTACGGAAATGTAGAAACTCTAGTGCGGTGGGCGTTGATAGAGCCAGCTATGCAGAAGAATGATTTGGGGGTTGTGAGCGCAAGAATACGCTGCCCCTGTTCTGCGATCTTCTGAACGGCGCGAGCATTCCACCATCGTGGATGTTTACTCTGCTGATCCCCGTGCATAAACAGGGTAAGGCCCGAACGGATCTTGTAAAGTACAGGCCTATTGCCTTATTGTCCTGTGTCCGGAAAGTCCTGGATGATTGTACGGCACCTAGATTGGCATCTAGAGTACTATGATTGTTTGTCGTACTATGATTGTGTGCGTTGAGAGCAATGAGCCTCTTTGGAGGTGCGTGTAGAAAAATTATTGGTTGCACTCTGTGTACGAAATCAGAGTAGAGGGTAAAATGATCCAGGCAGTAGAATTCTGTTAGATTATGCGAGATTGAGTGATCGTGCAAGAGGTATGTTAGGTGAGGCAGGTTGAGGGGTCTCTATGCTACAGCTCATGTAGAATGCGACTACTGTTGCCTGTGCTATGCCACTGAGTCCCTGGACTTGGTGTCATGAGTTGCAGAAGGTCTTTTAGCCACGGATTGTGGAGTGCGACATGTTCTGTGACGATTCGTTCCTCCTTGAGACGGGCGTCGGAGGAATTGGAGTGGTTATTCCCTCCTTGAAGGTTGAGCTGCGGCAAATTGTGCATGGTGCGACGTCCAGCACGATGTTTGAATTGTTGGCGATTTCTGTAGCACTTGATATCGTACTGGATATTCACCTGCCATCTTTTGCGATTGGACACGTAGGTGGCATACCGGCTTCTGCAGAGGTCGTGGGAGTGATTACATGTTGGGGGTCCTGTAGTGTACACCATTGGATGGAAGTTTTGGGTCGCGTTACGCACAAGTGTTGCCTCCTTCCAGTGGGTCCGTGGCCACAGTGGCAATCCGTGCAATGTGGCAGCGGACGGAGTAGCGCGTGAGGCTGCTCGTGGCGCTAGCACGCGACTATATCCAGTAGTCTCGGCACAGACGTTTTGCATGGCGGTGCGGCAGTGGTTTCAGGCACAGTGGCAAGAGATGTGGGAAGCAGCTAGGGATGGGATGGCCCTGTTCACAGTGCACTCGAAGTGTGCAAATTCGTCAAATCTGGACAAACTGCTCTATCGAGATGCGAGGAGTCTGTCCCGGATCAGAGTTGGTTTCACTATGCTGCAGGCCCATAAATACAGATACGGGTGGGCGGATCGTGTAGGCAGCGGAAACACCAGAGCATGTTCTTGTTGATTGTCGGAAATTTGCCGCGGATCGACAGCGTGTTGCACCATGGTTAAATGCTATCTCATTTTATGGAGATCTGTTGTCACATGACCAGGGTCTGGACCCAGTAGCGAAGCTAAGAGCTATAGCATTGTTCATTGTGCAAACGGGGATAGTTATGTAGTTGTGTAATGCACCCCCCCTCCCTTTTTCATCCTTGCCTCATTAGTAAGTAGTGTGGTGCACTGGCCTCTGGAACTTTCCCTAGATGGAGAAGAGAGGAGGGCTGGTTGTTGCTATCACCTATCGCTAGATGAGACCCACCGGACCTTTCCCTAAAATGGGCGAGAGAAGGTGGGCCCGCAGTCTGTCAGTGTGACGGTGTGTGCGGTCACGAGCGTGCGGTGCTTCGTAAATTGTGTGCACGATACATTAAGGATTGTGTGTGTGGTGCATAGTAGGCTGTGTACGCGGTGCATTGTAGATTGTCCTTAGACGGTTTGGAGTAGACAAGAGTGGTTGCTGTGTTGTAACGGTGTTGTGGTGGTTGGTGCTCTAGTGAGCAGTGTAAGTTTACCTTGTAAGTTTTGGGGTGCATAGCGACAGGCTGGGGCCTCAATAAAATCACATCATGGTTCACTTATTGCTGTAAGTTAAGAGTAAGGTTGCTTTTGTAGCAGTGTGTTTGGCTACAGGTGACGGCCCGAATAAATTTCTCATTACTGGTTCACTAAGAGACAGGGTATCTTTTATTGCATAGGAACTTATTAAGTCCTTGTAATTACCATACTCATATGCTTGTTATTAATTTTTTTTGGAATAGCAATAGCAAATGTGAAAATTAATAATGAAAAAATTTATAGACACAAAATACCTCCACACAAAAAAGGTAGAGGTGACAATGAGACCGCGCGTTTCTTTGTACATTCACAAGCCTATGAAAATTGTGATATCCTCCCAAAACCAAAACTAGTATACGATTAGCCGCCAATTTTCCAAAAGGTCGGCCTTTGAAAGTAGTGATATCATTCAACCAGGGAAAGGCCGCCCAGATTAATCCTACTAGCCAAGTTAATCGCACCGAATAATACTTTAGACGTCAACTTGAAGATTTCTACTGCTAGTAGCGATATTCTACTTTTCTTTTAACCTTCGAACTATTAGTAGGTGCGAATAACTTGGCTAGTAGGATTAACCGTGGCCGCCTTTCCCTAGTTGAATGATATAGCTTCTTTCAAACGCCGAACCTCTTTGGAAATTTGTCGGTTTCTCCTATACCAGTTTTGGTTTCGGGTGGACAGTAGTTTGACGTCACCCTCCCGTGTTAAATCTAAAATGTTCGTTGCTCATTTGTCTTGCCGTCCTGTAATAATACGAATAGGCCAAAGACGCTGAAACAGAGCTGCAGAAAAACCAACTTAGACTTGCATTGAATGAATGAGTGAAGCGAGCGAAATTCAGTGCGTCTGCAAGGAGTATACAGACGACCACCTTGGTATGTAAAAGCAACGTAATTTAGAAAACAAAAATTATTGGTTCGATGTTTAAGGTAAGGTTTAACTGACTCGAAGCTAAAACAGCAAAGGAACAAATTAACTTTCCTGTGAGGTTTCAGATAATGCAGTATTGTACTGTGTATTCCACGTGAAACCATGTTGCTGTATCGACCATTATACACGTAAAACCAATTAAAACCATTGCCAAACTTTAAAAACTTAAAAGGTTTCAAAGATTTAACGAGTGTTAACCATACCTGGCCTGGACTTTAAAATCTTTCATCAGTGAAACAAAGGAAAAAAATGTTAGGATACTCCCTCGACTACTTTCTGGGCCAATTGTTTCAGTGTTCTTCAGTCAAGTCGTGTACTTTCCGTTCATCACCCTTCTGCTGATACATATAGCCTTTTCAAGATTATCAAGCACTATTCCACGCATGGGATTTCATTACTACTTTCCAGGACATTTGAAAGGATGTCAAATCCACATACGAACCACGAATTACCTGTAGTTAGTTTTACCATTTCCTGGAGATGTCATTTAGCCAAGTAGAATGCACCAATAATGAGCTAACGTATCGTGTGGAAAAGTAGAAAAAAATATTTAAAACATTTGAATACACCTGTAAGGTTATACTACACAGCAACAATGCATTATATCAAACCTTACAGGAAAGTTAATTTGTGTTCCTTTGCTGTTTTGACTTCGGATCAGTTAAACCTTACATTTAACATCAAACGATTACTTTTTGCTTTCTAATATTGTATAGGTTTGAAAGGAAATGGTCATCTTGGGCTATTTTTACAAAAATGTACCAACACTCGCCAACTCACTGTTGTTACTACCCAAAAACGGCCGAGATAAAAGTTGTTTACAGCAATGTAATCTAGAAAGTTGGTTATAAGCTTTTTCACATGCCGTACAGGATTGGAGGAAAATGGTAAGTTTGGGCGATTTTTACCAAAATTATCAAAATCATCAATTCTTGCCATTTTGGGCTTTTATTAACTAACTGTTATTGCTACGAAAAAAAGGTTGAGATGAAGGTTGTTTGCAATAACATAATCTAAAATCTTAGTCCTCAACCTTTTTTTTCCATATCAATTATAGGTTTAAAGGAAAATGGTCCTTTCAGGAATTTTCGGCCATACTTAGCAATTTTCAGGCGTATTGGTTTGTTTGAGGCCTGTAGAGATGTCTCAATTCGCCATAACACAACTTTCAATTGCTGTTGCGTCGTATTGTATCTACTCCAAAACAAAACTTGTTAAGGATTCCCGCTAAGGTTTTCAGCCGTGTGAAGTCGTGATATCAAACGCCAAGCTCTTTCATCAAGCTAATCTCCCACCGAGTAATAGTTCGAAGGTTAAATGAAATATATGAAAATTGCTTACAGCACAATTTTCAATTATTTCATTTAACGTTTGAAGTCTTACTGGGTGGGATTAGATTGGTGAAAGAGCTTGCCGTTTGATATCACGACTTCACACGGCCGAAAAGCTGGGCAGGAATTCTTAACAAGTTTTGTTTTGGGGTAGATACCAGATTTTTTTGGTCCAAATTGATGAAATCAATTTTTTTTAGTAATTATGGGATGGAAATACCAATCTGGTTTTCTGGTCCATTTTTTTTTTTTTTTTGGCTTTCGTTACATTTTGAGGACCGCAGTCACCTTTTTTTCATACGATCAGTTTTTCTTAGCATTGTACTATCTCCTTGCAAATGCACGGCTTTATTTAATGTTCTGTTTTCCATTGTTGCATAAAAACAACCTTTAAAACTCCTATGCAAAACAATCAATTTGGTCTTTTAGAGGTCCATAACCCCTGAACCATTGACCAATTAGAAGAAGCCATATGAAAAGGGCACATCTCCAGAGTAATACCTGTAAAATGAGCTAAGATATATTCACCGCATGGAAGAATTTTTTTCGTGATACAAAAAAAAGCGTTACCAGTAGTTAGTAGTAGTCAGGCAAATATCAACGTTATTCACTTCGTTTTTTTAGTAGGAATATCACGAGAGGGTAGTTTTTAATCGATAAATTTTCTCAATCACGAGTTGCATTCCGAAGCTAAAAAAAATACCGAGCGCTTGCGCGAAGTGTTTTTATAAGCTTGGGAATGTAACGAGTGGTTGAGAAAATTTATCGATACTTAAGCTACGCTTGAGTTGTATTCGAAACGAGAATATACCGTCTCCTTTAAACATCACTTCAAATTGCGTAATACGGCTTGTCATTTGAATTCACAATTCCTGTGTGCACGAAATGATGAAAGTGTACAAAATTGTTGCCAGGTGCACTTACTGGTTCGTTTAGTGTTTGTAGGAACGGTATTTTCTATCGCTGTCTTCATAAATAAAGCAATTTTGTTTCCCTAACGATCCGTCACAAGTTCACCGAAACCGTAAGTAACACGCCGTGATAGGCCGAAGTAGCTTATCAGAGCGCTTCAAACATACGTGCTTTTTTTTGAAAATGTTGTTTCTTAGATTTAAAATGTAATATGCTCCGTAACAATACTAAGTTTTACGACAATTATTATTAATTAAGTTTGTACTATTTCCGGTTAATTCAAGTTCCTCATAATCTTTACGTATCGGGAGTTGTCTTTGCCGCACTTAGACTGCCCATCTTCTGTCACGATGGTAACCAAAGATTAAATGCACATCGCCAGGAACTCAAAAATTATGTCATTTGTCTATCAGGTACGTCGTATACGTTTAGAAATTGGTTTAGGCCTACCAAATGCAGTTCTTTCAAACGTTCATTATACTGCGGAAAACACGATATCAGGCGATTCGATCGTAAAAACAAGATGGAGGGATGAGGCTTATTCTGATAAAATACCGTGTGGTCGATTAATCGGTGTTAAGGAGGCGTGATTGGCCTGTGGCTGCCGTTTTTTGGCTTCCCATTTGTTATTTGTAGTTGTAAAATTATGAAGGTATATTCTCGACAAGAAAACGGTAAGCTGTGTCACTAACAGTGACTTTTATGTTGCCAGGCGATCAAACAAGTCTCAGCGTTTTCTGTCGCATTGTTATTTATCCTCAGACGGTTGAAAACAGCCAAGTCTAGTGGTCGCCTTGCTCATATATATATACTGGCATGTGTCTTGATTCAGTTGGATGAGTCCAATTTCTTTCAATTGCTGTTGTGTCATTTCTAATTCAGTTGGCCGAGTCCAATTTGACTCTTTCAAAAGGGGGGAATGTCCTCTTTGCATGGGTAATTTAAAGGGCCTATGTTGTTAGGGACTGAACTATGCCCATTTTACTAAGGGCTGTTCACAGGCATCTTTCGATTTTTCGTTCATTTTTGAGTTTGAACTACTGTTGTGACGTTTCTAACTTGGGTGGATAACTTCAATTAAGTTCTTAGAAAGGTGGGGATATCTTCTTCTCATCAAGGGCAATTGAAAGGTTCTACCACTGTTAGGGACCGAGCTACGCCCGTTTTGCTTGGTGCTTGTACTACAGGCACCGTTCGATTTTTTTTCACTATTTTCATCTTTCAATAGGCGTTGTGATGTTTCTAATTTAAGTTGTCGACTCCAATTAGGTTCATTTGAAAGGCGGGAATATATTTTTTTTTGCATCAAGGGTAATTAACTGGGTCTGCCTCTGTGAGGAACCAGCTAGGTCAGTTTTACTTGATGCTTGCACTGGCACCGTTTGATTTTTTCACTTATTTTCATCTCTCAACTGCAATTGTGATGTTTGTAATTTAGGAGGATGATTCCAATTAGGTTAATCTGAAAGGTGGGAATGTCTTCTTTGCAACAAGGGTAACTGAAAGGTTAGCCCACTGTTAGGTACCGATCTACGCCCGTTTTACATGGTGCTTGTACTACAGTCACCGTTCATTTTTTCACTTATTTTTAACTTACAACTGCCATTGTGACGTTTCTAATTCAGGTGAATGGCTCCAATTAGGTTCATTGGAAAGGTGGTAACGTCTTCTTTGCATCAAGGGTAATTGAAAGGGGCTGCCATTGTTAGGAAATGAACCAAAGGCACCGTTCTAATTTTTGTTCATTTCAGTTTACACCTGCTGTTGTGACCTTTTTAATTAACATGGATGAATCTAAAAAGTTACCTTCGTATGATGGGAATGTCTTCATTGCATCAAGAGTAATTGAAATGGGGGGGGGGGGGGGAATGGGGCTTAATGGCGCGTCGACACCTTGGTCATTAGCGCCAACCTCAGTCACAGTGCAGTGGTCCGGGTTGCCACTGCACCACACATTACAGAGATGTTATTCAAACCCCTAATCTAAATCTTGTCATACATCTGTACCTCCTGCAAAAATTGAAAAACACCGGACAGGAGGACAGACTTATCGCCCAACTGACGCGCAATGTCATGCGGAAGATGGAACCGAAGACGAACACCACGGGTTCGGGACGAATTGAAATGGTCTTCACCACTGTTCGGGAAGTAACAACAGAGTTGAAAGTTAAAAGTGAGTATCGAGTTTTTCTTCGCTTGGGGTGAAGGGGGAGCGTCAAGTTGTAGCGATTTGGTTTAGCTTCACGGGGGGGGGGGGGGCGTGTGAGTTTTAGTTTTCAAGCGCAGAGGTCCCAGCCCAACGCTACTAATCCTTTGGAGAAGGAGCGTATTAGTTTAAGCTGAAATAAAGAACGAAGCAAGGCCAGCACCTAATAGATGATGTATTCATAAAATTATACCAAGGCGTGGTTCAGTTTTGCAAAAGTATTGGGCGACATTTATTGTCGGAAAAGCCGGAGTGCTCTAAGATCTTACAATTTGATATCCTTAAGACTGATAATGGACCAGTAATTAATGGTTGACATTGACATTATTAGAAGTTAAAACACAAATAAAAGCAGCTAAACAGTAAAAGAAGTTATATAGGTGTCCAGAAGTTAAGGTCTGAAGGCGAACCACGATTCCGTATTTTTACGGACAAATCAGCAGGGAAGCCCAGCAAAGAAGACTTGCAACTGACTTTTGCTAATATCAAAACCCCACGACGGCATACGAGATTCTTGAGGGAGCAACAATGAAAGTAGCACTACGGCGCAATAGTCAACATCTCGTAACGGGCCAAGGTTATCAAGGAAGGTCACTGGTTACGAGGCAAATCTAACGACTTCGACCTCGTTATAAGAAAAACACCGTAGACACTACGAGTAAATTGAGAATGGAAACAGATTTGCTATTAGCATGCAATCATACGGAATTAATACCTCGTCCCTGTATAAGCATAGGTCCTCATGGTAATTATAATGGATGGAAAAACTCGCAATAGAGTAATCTCGATACCCTGTTGAATCAGGTACTCCACCTCGTTAAAGTAACATCTCCATAATACGTCCTGAGGCGTCAACAAAACGATTTCAGCATGAACGTGAAAAACCGTAACATACGATGCAAAGATTTAAAGAGTAGCAAGTTCATTTTACCTTAAGCAGAAATGCAGCAGAAGCTCTAAACATGTAGTGAGGCCATCATAGCTGAACGGAATTGCGTTAGGGCACGGCATACAAGATTCTTTCCCTCCTTTAAGCAACCCACGACGGTGATCAAACGTAGTGTAGAGACGAAATCAGGCGGACGGGAAGTGAGGTCAGACCAGCTGACGTATGTCTCAAGACGATACTGACGTCTGATCGCTTCAGACGATGAACCAGGAACGCGCGTAGCATGGGGCGAATCGAGTTTAAGTAAAAAAAGAAGATTAGCACACGTGGCCAACTAGAACAATTAAGAAACAAAATAAGGGAAAAACATGGATGCTGTTCAACTATTTTAGTAACTAAAATGTCTTAATGTTTATTAATTTTGGGTTTAAGTGTTCCTGAAATACGTGAATCATAAAATAAAAAAATCTATGGCACGCCATGACTCATGGCCAATTGAGATACAGCATAGACAGGGGCAGCATAAGAGACAGCACACAGACACACAGAGACAGCCACACATAGACACACATAGAGACAGCATAGAGACACCATAAGAGAGGGGTTCTCCAGCTCTCAACCACACAAACGGAGGAGGCGAACAAGCTAGAGCAATCGAGAGCGCCGACATGAGCGTAAAACTGAATATTACCTGTGATACAAGCCCAGAGGCGTAAATAAATATTTTTTCTGGAGGAGCAAATTACACATTTTTACGCCCCTCTTCACCACCCTTTTTACGCTCCCTTCAGCATGCACAAGAATGACTCCAGATTAGGGGCATGTTTTAAAAATTCCTAGCTGGTGCGTTTGTTTTTGTTCAGTGAAGTTTTTTAACCCTTAAGTCGTCTTTAGTCCCTTCCCCCACACAAACCCTGCAGATGCTACTTCCTGCCGTGTATTAGCAACAAATTCCTCACAATCTTGCCATAACACATTTACTGATATTCTTGTAATATCACAAGAATGATGAGGAAGAATAATAACCGTAGTTAAGAAACAAGAATTGAGAAAAGAAGAAACGTTGATGATCTGTTGCTTGAAAACGTACGTCCACTTCTTTTTTTTAAGAACAATAAAACTGTAAAACCAGGGGACGAACACGTATTCTTACAATCTGATAGTACAAACACCATAAGTAGCGCATCCACAATACAGGCCGTGCTATGAAGCAAGCTCAAACCCACAACTCAAAAAATGGGTTTACGATTGAGTCTGGCGAATGATCAGCTCGTTGAAAAATGTTGAGAATGGGTTTATACTGAATAAGTCAGTCACGATCCCTGACCCCTGTTTTTATTGTTCTTCAACTTTGGTATCACTGATAATTTGTTGCAACCAATTTACCTTTACTTACGAATATTTTTCTTGCATTGCTTAATGCATTGCTCCATGAGGACAGGAAAATGGTTTTGAAGAAAGTAACGAATATACAGATTTTTCTAATGGCTTTTACACCCCCTTGGCTCGTTCTAGGGAGAGCACTCCCCACCCCCGTCCCTCCTACCCCGCTATTTATGCCAGTGTACAAGCCACTAGCAAAATGTGCGTAGCTCGGTCCTTAACAGTAGCAGCAGACGCTTTCTATTACTCTTACTGCAAAGAAGACATTCCATCCTTTCGAATGAACATAATTGGAGTCATCCGCCTAAATTATTAACTTTATGATAACAGCTGAAAGTTGAAAATGAGCGAAAAATCAAACGGTGCACGTGATACCAGCTCTTAGTAAAACAAGCGTAGCTCGATAACTGACAATGATAGATCCTACCAATTATCCTTGATGCAAAAAAGACATTCGAATTAAGCAAATTGAGTCATCCACCTGAATCTGAAACTACAAAATACCAGTTGAAAGTTGTGGATTGGTAAATTGAGACATCCACAGGCATCAAAAAGGCCAAAATAACCGAAAATGGGCCTAAATTACATTTTTTTCGAAAACCGTAAGAGACATGAAAAAAGGGATAGTACCTACATTGTAGATTACATCAATAAAAACAACTTTCATCCGAATCGTTTTTCGGTAGCAATAACGGTTTTTGAAGAACAGACCAAAATAGCAAAAACTGTGGGAGAGCTAAACCAAAATTAGACTGAACAAATTCTTCTAAGGGAAGCTGGGGAACTTTGGGGTTAAATTAGGGTAAAGAGGCTTGTTTAGGTTGGGGGAAAAGCGCTTAACCAAAATTGGGCCTACTAGAGGCCTAAAAGCCAGAAATCGACCTAACTAGGACCTAACAGGCGTTGAAGAGGACCAGCCAGTTGGCTGGCCCGAAGGCTTTCTGAATTTTCCATGCTGGCACCCTTGCTTAAATAAGTATTGGTAACCCATGACAACCGAGAAATAGCCAGGGTATTATGGAAAATGGAAGCTTCTAGAAAGTTCTAGAGGCAGAAAACGGAAATAACATTACAAGGCATACATAATGTCCACCTATGTAAGAATAGACACACAAGACTAAGATTGGCCATTGGCCCCAGAAAACATGCAAGTACAAGATTTGCGACATACTCCAACACCCACACGAAGCTCTGAAATTTACTCCTCGCAAATCTTGTGTCAAAACGTAAAACACATATACCTTGTAACACGCTAACCATGTAAATTTTTATTTCAACATGTCTGTAAACTACAATCTGAAACAAACACATACATCAAAGCACATGTCATTACCACTACTCTTGAAACTACTAAAACACTTTCTTGTTTACTGATGAACATGAAAGATGACCACTCTCAACACCGCGGGTTTTTTAAAAAAAAAACCTCCCGTGACCCTGGAACTATAGCCGAAAGGTCACGCACTTGCGTCCAACGAATTATGTGATGACTGCGTCTTGGCAGACGACTTTTACAACTCCAATCCCACAGTTGTGGAATTGGGATACAACTACGTTTGTAGCCGATGAACATGATACTACAAAGGTTTGCCCAAGTGAGCCACCCAACAACCACCCAAGAACGAAAAAGAAATTGCGCTTATGAGCCAAACAGAAACCATTATGGTATAAACTGCCAAAAAACTAGTTTTCCGTAACAACTACTGTTAAACGCCACTAAAGGACGAAACCAATTCGCAACTATTACTGTAGAATAGGCGAAACAAGAACTAATGAATGTCACCAAGAATGACCAAAACAACTCCGAACATGATTGCCACCAAGAATGGGCAAAACTATGAACTGAACATCGAAAACATGGTTTAAGAAAAACCTGAAACAACTAATAACTCAACACACTCCACACTACAACTAAGTTAGTTCTAACTGCCATAAATTAGGTTGATTTATAGGAAAAAACCCCTATGGGGAAAAAATCCGTCGCAGCAATATTGCTCTTTAAGAGCATACCAAACTGCAAGAATGCATGCTTATTATTAAGCACAAATTAAATTAAATATTGCCGTAAGGCAACCCAAACGCAACCCAAGTGTTCCCCCTTCACTAAACCATACCCAAACTCCAAAGCAGCCTTTATAGCCAAATTAAGCCTTGAATAAAAAAACGTTTGAAGTAAAACTGGTTTTATTTTACCCCATTAGTCCAAAAAGCCAAAAATCCAAAATGGGCCTAAAAATAGGCTTAACGCCAAAAACCCTAAAAACGGATCCCCAAGACCCTTCTGCATATGCCTACCAAATGTCAGCAATATCGAAGCATGTTAGGCTTAACTAGTGGCATAGGTCTAACTAAACAATGGAACTTAATGCACGGGCTAAGCCATTGCTCGGCTTACCCACGTTTCACCTTAAGCCCTGCTCTGCAACCTGAAAGGTCCAAAACAAAACAAAAAACCGACGGAACTTAAGGCCTGGGCTTAGGCCCAGTTGGCTTACCCACGTTTTACCTTAAGCCCCTACTCTGCAACCTGAAAGGTCCAAAACAAAAACAAAACCGACGGAAGTTAAGGCCTGGGCGTAGCCCTCGTTGGCTTACTCACGTTTTACTTTAAGCCCTGCTGTGAAACCTGAAAAGGTCCAAAAACAAAATAAAACCTAAAAGGTGCCTAATTAACACCACCAAAAGAGAACCCTAACTTGGGCCTAACAAAAAAACCTTAAAGGGAACCCTAACCCCCGACTAGCCTTTCTCCCGGGTTTCGGAACCATGACGAAAAATAGCAAACTGTGGGAGAGCTAAACCAAAATTAGACTGAACAAATTCTTCTAAGGGAAGCTGGGGAACTTTGGGGTTAAATTAGGGTAAAGAAGATTGTTTAGGTTGGGAAAAAAGAACCTAACCAAAATTGGGCCTACTAGAGGCCTAAAAGCCAGAAATCCCCTAGGAGACCTAGCAGGGGTTGAAGAGGACCAGCCAGATGGCTGGCCCGAAGGCTTTCTGATCTTTCCATTCTGGTCCCATTGCTTAAATACGTTTTGGTAACCCCTGACAACCGCAAAATAGCCAGGGTATTATGGGAAATGGAAGCTTCTAGAAAGTTCTAGAGGCAGGAAACTGAAATAACATTACAAGGCATAGATAATGTCCACCTATGTAAGAATAGACACTCAAGACTAAGATTGGCCATTGCCCCCAGCAAACATGCAAGTACAAGATTTGCGACACGATATTTGGTGAGACTTACAGTATACTATCACAACAGACGCATAGAAACCAAATGCATGTGGTGATATTTGCAAAAGTTAAACATATTTGTTTACTCTCTTGCCTTTCCTACCCGGAGAAATATTTAATTATTCCAACATTTCTAATTTCAAAGCCCAACTGGGAGGGAGGTAGGGGGGTTGGGGGTTGGCAGATTTTGCGGGCAGGTATAACTGAAAGAAAGTTAAAACAAATGAGAAAAGGAAAACGAATGAATGATCTTGTTGGTGGGGGGGGGACGGAAGAGCCAACTTTTTTTTTATCATGGCAATGGGCAAATGTGGAGGGATGCATTAATGACACTGACATTTTTTGGTTAGCGGCATTAAGCATTCTGACAAGGGGGAGGGGGGTGGAAAGGAGGGTGTGAAGCTACTAAATTTGTGTTGTGAATAACACACCGAACAGGGTATAAAGTCAAAACAAAATCTGCCTGACTGGCTATAAAATCTGGCTATACCAACTAATTTGTTACCAAACGGGAAAAAGAGCAAAAAGAAACAATATAATGTCATCAGTCGTCCCCCTCGGAAAGAGAATGTCAAATGGAAATAAACACAGTTAACAGTGTTAAACATGGAAGTCGTGTGAACGTTTGAGTTTTTGCTCCTGATTTTGCTGCTGATTTGGATATAAATCGGACCCGGCAAGGCCTTCGGATGTGGGATTCTGTAAATTGAACTATCCCGGATCGCTTGGGTGCTTGTGTGGCTGCTGTGGGCACCTTCGTTGCCAATTTGTCTGGATTTGTTGGACTCTGTTTACATTTCGTTGTGGAAGCTGCCATCTTGTTTCCACCTCTAGCTTTCACGAGTTTAAAACTCATCGGAGCCATTAGGGGGAAAAAATGGTTCTTTTATTTCTTCTTCTTTTGGTCCTCTGCGCCGTATTGGGAAATAGTGCTGTGGAAATTCGTTCCATCCTTCCTCAGAGTGTTTCCGGTTCTTTTAGGCCTGTTCACAACACGGTTGTTTTACATCTGTTGGCACCATTTGCTGAAATTGCCACACGCTGTGTGAATTCTACCATAAGCAACTTACTGGGCGACATTAAATGTCAACAGGCGACAAACTACTTACTACGACTCTCTGCAATCACAACCATTTTTGTGAGGAAACCCAGGAACTACACTTGACTACGGTGATAAGGAAAGCACCCCAAAGTCCATTGTATCACGCACTGAGATCTGCACTTCTACAAAATTACCGGGTCTACAAAATATTTCCTAAGGACTTTTAAATAAATTCGGGGACTTCAGCCTCAAAGGAGACATTGAACTTGCTGATATTGACTCAAAGGTTGAAGAATTAACACATACTGTAGTAAATGCAATCAAATTGATATTTACTAGTTTTAAATCATGTTTTGAAGAGTGAGTGGTCAGTGGAGTTTTTTAAGATCCAAAGTCAAATTCTCGACTAATAGGCCAGTCAAAATAGGGTTGAAAAAGGAATTAATTAGCAGCAAGCTACAAATTTGTGGGATGGTCTCAGGTGGCGTACTAACAACGTACGAAAAGTCCCCTGATATCTAACCATTGCGTTGTCCGCCATCTTGGAAACATGGGATCCGAAAATGTTTTTTTTTTTAATATATCTCGGTAATGGTTGCTCGGGCACGAAAATATGTTCTGTTCATAAATGTACAGCATTCAATTTTCTACAAAAAATGTTCTATTCATTCTTTTTGGTAGATTCAATGATTTATCTAATAAACGTTGTAGAAGAATGTTGAGCTAATGCCGCCATCTTGGAAACATGCACCCGAAATCGTTTTGTTTTTTTCAATACATCACAGAAACGGCTGCATATAATAATGTTTTCAAACTTGCAGAGAATTATCTGCAGAAAAGGTTCTATTCGTTTTTTTTTAAACGGAGTCAAAAATTCAACAAATAAACGGTGCCAAAGAGGCCCCACGTGTGGGCCCCCCCCCCCCCCAATGTACGTTACATTTCATATATAAAATTGATGGAATATTTCACTTTCTGTGAAAAGCATGAATACATATAAAGAGTAACTAGAAACAATAGCTATGATAGCAAGTTCAAATAACCCTTCGGGGGAGATGGAGGGGGTGATTTACGCCACCAAAAAGGGTAGTTATACTGATTTTCATGTTCAAAGTATTCTTGCAAGCCATTATGATCCCAGAAATGGATATGCTTAAGGTTTTGTGAACGGTGAAAATCTGTTCTTTCCATCAATCCTACACGAGATTGTTTAACTTACGTAGGGACCGTTTCATGCCCATTTAAAGGTGAAGAGGTAATGATGTAGCAGCAAAAGAGTATGGTGATTTTCGAATTCAAATTGCTCTACTGAGCCCTCTTTTACTCAGAAATGGACATGCTTAATATTTTCTGAAAGGTGAGGATCTATTCTTTCCATCAAGCCTAACTGATATTGTTTAGATTAGATAGCGACCGATGTGGGGGGGGGGGATTGAGGCTTAATGGCTTAATGGCTTAATGGCTTAGCGACCGATCTATGCAGTTTAAA
>JAHWFP010019798.1:223359-256486 GCA_023313725.1 Lithobius niger
AGCTGATAAGACAGCGAACTTCCTGTTTACTTCTCTTTATATACAATTATAACAGGAAGTCATGTGATGCAACTTAATACTATATAAAATGATGGAATAGCCTACAGAAAAAAACAGAAAAAAAAATCTAAGCTTAGCTGGAAATAAAATTATGATTCCGAAGGCAAGATGTATTTTTTGTGTGCACTACCTATTTTTAAAGAAAGATGCATAATTTTTCGCTTTCGAGGAAAAACTAAACACTATTTTTTTAAAGCTGTTTTTACAAGATAAGGAACTGAAGATGTACATGGTTAAGCAAAAAATTAAACATTACTAAACTGGTTGAAAACTTGCCAGTTCTAAAATTTCTGTTTGAATTTCAGGAGCAATTTTACAATGGATACAATTAAAATTTTCAGTGCTGTTGTTTCAATTTTCGTAGCCTTTTTGGTTAATTTTCTTTTTGCAACAACCATTTCTGCAGCTGAAACGCTACAGCGTTGCTGGGGATGAACATCTGGCATTCGAGAGATTGTTGCCAATGTTGCTTTTGGTTAGGCTTCACCAGAGTGGAAATTGTGGCTGCAAACTATTTTTTGTTCCGATGAGTGAAAAATTTATGTACATGAAAAGACAAAAAGATACAAAAAAGGATAAAATCGTGAAATCAATTTTCCACACGAACAACAATATACACTTACATTTTTACCTAATTTCAAAGGTGGACATTTTAAAAATAAACAGAGCCGATTCTTTGCACGAATAACTAGGGAACAAAACGTTTTAGCGTTACTCACTACAGTTTAAAAAGAACTATCATTTAATTCATATGCAACGGATTACAACAACAAAAACGGAGAAGTTGTAGCCAACTGGTAATTTTGAAAAAAAAAACTACAAATTCAGCTTGCCTGGAGCTCTACACAGTCTCTTTGAACGATGAGCATTTTGAAGCTGAGCAGCAATATCAACCTGTGTTGGTGATAGCACAACTTTACGTTTATTGGGATTCGGTTTCGCTTTTTGTATTAGCATGACCTGGCTTCGGTGGTGATTGCTTAGCGGATGGTGACGTAATAATCGATAGAGATTGTGACCTTTCTGACTTCGAATTTCCTTCAAGAGGAGTGCTGGTAGTAGCCAAAGGTGCTTGGTTATTTACGTTAGCAGACTCATCCACTTCGTGTGTGTGGGGTGATTTCGCAGGAGATTTCCTGCCACCTGGTGACTTGCGAGGCAAATTCTTAGGTGATTTTTCAAGCATTGGTGGATTCGAGCCCTCAGTTGCAGAAATTGACTTTTTGGATTGGCCGAGAGATCGACGCTCAGGAACTACGTCAGCGGAACTTGGCTTCTCACGTTTCTTGCTGCCAAAAGACATGCGTTTGAAAATTGAGTGATGTTGCTCATTATGCATGGAGGAATTACTGCTTTTCACCGTCGAAACAAGTGCGTTTGGTGGCTGTTCTGGATATTCTTTTTCAGCGGTATGTAACCTTAGCTGTTTGCGATGATTGCAAATCGTATTACCGTTAGTATCAACGATAGTATAGGATTGATTACTACATATTTGGTTAACAATACCAACTGACCATAGCCTGTCAGTAGTCGTACTAAAGTCATGATACGAAACCTTTTTACCTATTTGATACGTTTTCAACTCACGATGGAGAGTGCTCTGTACTTGTTTTAATTGTTTACTGCGAACGGCTGCAATAAGGTCAGGGAACAATAAATCCAGCCGAGACTTATTTTATAATTCTCGTTAAAAATATAATTTTCCGGGTGTTGCTTGCATGGTAGCGGAGATAGTGATTCGTGCTGATAACAAGTAAGAATACATACTCTCTTGAATAGTAGACCCCTGTCGCCGCGCGGCCTTGTAGACTCACTTGAAATTACGGACGTATACCACAGCCAAACCGTTGGTCCAAGGCGCAAAACTTGGCCCGGTCATATGCCTAATTCCATTGGATTTTAACCAATTTTGGAATTCTGAGGACAAAAATTGAACAGCATTGTCCGTAACTAAGCTGTCATTGAACCATATAAAGCTATATGATTGTTTAAAACGTCAATGACACGTGCGGACGTTGTTGACTTCATTTTATGCACAAAAGGAATTTTTGACTGTGTGTCTACTAGAATGAAAAACATGTAATTGTCCATCGGCCCTAGAAAATCAGCGTGTAAGCGATTATTTGGTTTTAGTGGATATTCCCACGTATGCTTTGGACCAGACGTTTGAGTATCTTTATACTCTTGACAATTTTGGCATGATTTGACTTTATTTTCAATGTCAGAGTCAATCTTAGGCCACCAGACTTTTTGTCTAGCTAAACATTTCAATTTAACTATACCTAAGTGAGCACTGTGTAGATCTTTCAAGATCTGTCTCCACAAGGCCGTCGGCACCAGGACTCTATACCCCCAAAATAAGGTTTCGTTTTCGACCGAGATTTCAGCACGACGAGTGAAGTACGGTAACAGATCGGGAATTTCACATTTGTCAGGCCAGACATGGTTCACATAACGATAAACTTTTGAAAGGATTTTATCACGTTTACTTTCAAGAACGAGTATCTCGTTTAAAACTGGAAGATTAGAAATAGTATCTAAAGCAAGAATATTGTACTGATGTTCTGCTTTCTTGAATTCCTTGGTATTTGGGAGGGGAAGGCGCGATAATGCATCTGCATCAAGTTAAGTTTACTGGGAATGTGTTCGAATTCGTAATCTTAAGCATTAAGCATCACTGCCCAACGCTGAACCCTGGTGGCTGCCATCTGCGGTATTCCTTTTTTAGGGCCAAAAATCCAAACTAAAGCTTTTTGATCAGACTGCAGTAAGAATCGCTGACCATGAAACCGTTTCACCCCCCAAGCCATGCTGAGAGCTTCCCGATCAAAATGCGAGAAGCCCCTTTCCGCTTGAGTGAGCTTACGTGAAGCGAAAGCTATCGGCCGTGATTCACCGTTTTTCATGACATGCATAAGGCACTTGCCGACTCCATAGGGTGAGCCGTCACAAACGAGTTTGAGCTTTAATTTCGGATCGTAATGAACCAGAACTTTTGATTTAAGAAATAATTCTTTTACTTTACTCATGGCTCGGTCGCATTCTGCCCCCCAAACCCACTTCACACTTGGGCTTAACAAACGTGCTACTGGTGACAGAATATGAGCGAGATTTGGTAGACATTTTGAGTAATGGTTTACAAAACCAAAAAAGATCTGTAGCTCTTGAATACATGTTGGGTTAGGAGCGTTTGTGACTGCTTTAATAACCTAAGGGAGTGTATGCAGACCTTCTGCATTTATCATGTGGCCGAAATATTTTAATTCAGGCCGCGACAGTTTGCACTTCTCGATCTTAAGTTTGGCTCCTGCATCTTGTAAAGCATTTAACAATTTATTTAACGATTCGTCATGCTCCCCCCCACCTTCCCGCTCACCAGGATGTCATCGTAAAATGGGAGACATTAGGGGATTTTACTGGTGACTTGAGTCATAACGCTCTGGAAAATTCGAGGACTGGACGCTAGGCCAAGGGGTACACGAAGCCATCTAAACAAACCCAGGGGTGTATTTATCAAAGCTTCTTGTGACTCTTTGTCTAATTCAATTTGCAGAAATGCATCCGTAAGATTGATAAGGGAAAAAGCGTCACTGCCTGCTAATTCACTGAATAATACTGATAGTGGTCGACTTCGAGTTGGAGGTTCACGGTGATTTTATAATCACCACTCACCCGGATTTGGCCACCCGCTTTGTGAACTATGACGATCGGCGTAGACCACTGAGAAGTTTCCACAGGCTATAGAATTCCAAGGCCAACCAATCTACGAATTTCTTGGTTAATCTTTTCTTTGAGTGCTAACAGAACTGGTCTTACACAACAGTACACAGGCTTGACATCAGGTTTTAAATGAATTTTGGCTTTAAAATCCTTAAACTTACCCTAAACCCTTCACTATTTCGGAAGTGTCAACTGGCGTAATGCTAGTTTTAATTTTCTCAACACTTTTCTTAGGTTTTACGTTCGTTTGTAGGTCGTAAAAAGGATGGAAATTAACTCGAAAAATAGAAAGTAAATCCTTTCCCATTAATGCAGGTTTATGTACCTTTGAAACTAAAGCATCCAAATGTTCGATTTGACCTTGCACTTCAACCTTCAGACTTACAGTGTAAATCGTGTTCTCAATTCCGTCCGTTTTTGCCGTTTGCCGTTTTTGCCACAACAATAGCAAATGTAATCCTTAGTAGATTTAGGCCTACTTGATGTTTTGCTTGATTTTTTAGCTACGTAGTTAACAGCTCTAGAATGGCTTCTCAAAACGCTTTGGTCTGTTTCAGCAGATTCTAAGGATAAAGCTAAAGGATGTTGTAGCCTTCAAATCCAGCGTCTGCTTCAACAACTCACGTTGAATGACTTCTGATTGGATCCCCCAATTGGACGATCCCTAATCATTTCGCTGTTAATGTGTTTAATTTTTAGCGAAGTCACAATACTTCATCATTAGCTTTAATGCAGCTAAATATTCCCCGATACTCTCATCTGATTTTTGCAATCTTCTAAAGAATTTAACACGCTCAGATACCACGGAGGGCACTGGCTCAATGTCGTCTAAAACTTTTTTAACGAGCTCATCAAATGTTAATGAGTCGGGCAAATCAGCTGAGAGGATATTTAGAATTCTATCAAACATTTTCTGGCCTACAGATGCCATTAGAAAATTAACTTGCTTGGTTGCTGGTATTTCTTTAGCTTTAAAAAATAACTCATTCGGTTGGAGTATTTCTCCCATGCGTCAGACTCGCAATCGAATACCGAAAATAAACCAGCGGTTTTAGACGAACCCATGTTGATGTCGTCTTCACTATCACTAGAGCCAAAATTTAGATTTAAATTAGAACTAGTTTCATTAACGCTTGCATTCACTACTGAATTATTTTCAGTTTCACTTTCACTGCTAATTTTAGCAGTTACAGGTGGTTTGCTACCGATACCGGTCTTTGGCATAAGCCTTACAAAATTAAATTTAATTAAATTTAATTACAATCCTGTTTAACATGCAAGGATTAAACTGGAGCACTCAAGACTGCCGGTCACTTATTTAAACACAGAAATAAATCAAGCTTTACTGTAGCCTACCTAGTTGTATAAATTAACTGCCTACAAGTTAAATTTAAAGGGACTAGGCTTTGAAAAAATGTTTTACGTTCACCATAATGCAACGTTTTACAAAACAACACTTCTGGCGTAAGCGTCAGCACATACCAGGTTTCACTAATTTTAAGCATAAACCTACGGTGTTAAATTTTACACCGGCACACACTAGCCCGAATATGGGCAATGGCACAATCGAATTTACAAGGGTTAATTTAGCAGCGCTTTTTTCGAACCTTCAGGTTTATAATACTGCCTGTGCAGACACGCCAGTGCGTCGCTCTAGAACACTGCCAAGGTAAAATTAACCATAATAAATCCAATTGCCCACTTCGGTTCTAGTTGTTAAGGTACTAAATTTAACTATTATCATTTCGCACCACACACCACTACCACGACAAAATAACACTGTTTGAAAAAGTTTAAACTCTGATAGGAATTCAGAGCACTAATTTTCATTGCCAAAATGAAAAAAAAATTTGCAACTTACCACAAATATGGAGCAAAGATGTGGTTGAAGACCTATCAGTTTAAGCTTAAGTTTTAAAGATTACCAAAGGCACCGGGCTCGTCGCCAACTGTGATGTCCTTGGCGGGGACACACCTAAGCCCAGCATGGGCACCAATGGTAATAACTTACACCGGACTACCAGAGTGTAGCTACAGCTGATAAGACAGCGAACTTCCTGTTTACTTCTCTTTATATACAATTATAACAGGAAGTCATGTGATGCAACTTAAATACTATAAACAATGATGGAATAGCCTATTTAATAGTTAAAGGGTTATCTTGGTAGGGTTAACATATAGGCATGAAATTGATGGCTGCCATTGTGGAGCACACAAGTGACGACTCCACAGGTTCGATCTACAGGTGAGCGAAAAAGTTACAACTAGCTACAACAACAATTTTGTAGCTACGTAAAACAACAAGGCACTGGACCTTGTTAAAACCTATAGTTTACGGTACAAATATTTTAAATTGTTTAAGTGGTTCGATTCTAGGTGCAGCAAATATATCAACAGCAACAAACATTACAACAGCAATCAATACGAACAATATTGTAGGCACATTAAAATAACTTTAAAAACCCCTGATTCTTGTTTTTCCTCTATTGGCTACTACACAAATGTAAAAGTTGGTTCATTGGGTTCGATCTCCAGGTGACGGCAAAGACTTATGGCAAAAACAACAACAACAACAACATAAAATAGGACCTTATTGACCTCATTTGTTGTCATTAAAATAAGTTAGGAATGGACTATGCACTATGCAGTGTACGTATCTTGAGAACTGAGCCAAGAGCACACGTGAGATAAAAACACAGTGTAATATTTTGGTTTCAGGGGATACATAAAACAAGCGACGCCCTCATCATAGAATAAAAAAAAACACATACAAAACACCTTACACTGCCGTAAGTGGGTCAATCATAATGATACTGATTTTGTGCTACAGCACTACAATAAACAAATAGAGCTTTAAAATGGCGACTGCTCAGTAACATGCTATAAAGAAACATACAAACTGTCAACAAAACTGTTAACAGATACGTAAAATATCTAAAAAAAAATATACCTTTTACTTACACAGCAACGAGCAACATCAAGAAGGAAGGCTAAGTCAATAACAGAAGCGACGTACGAGTTGGATCTTTTGACAGGGGTGAAATAATAGAAAGCCGGACTGTGGTAAAGAATTGGATCGATTGTACAAATAGGCCAGAAAATTTATCAGGAAGGGCAGGAAGAGAAAAGGAGGGGGTGGCTATTGACATTGGAGAAGAGAGGGAATGGGGGAAGAACAAAGGAAAGAACCAGTTAGAAATAGGAAGGAGGAAAAAAAAGGGGCATTGGGGAGAATAGAAGAGGCAATGAAAGGGGTCCGAAAATGAGTGGTGGGTGAGGGAAAGATGGACGGTGGGGCTGGGAAGGAAACAGGGAGAAAAAGGAGCAGATCAGGGGAAAGCAATTTAGGAGGAGGCCGTGGAGGTGGCGGGAGAAGTTGGGCCAAGTAAGTCATTGCCTGTGAAGAGGGGGAACGAGTGTGGTTAATTATTACAAAATCATTATGGTGGAAAATCTCGAAAGTTTAGGTAGTTGATTCTTGTTCAGTAGTATTTTTTGTAGTGTAGAACTTTAACGGTTTCAAAATTGGGCTTGTGTCCAATTTTTCGGTTGATGTATATACAGGGTGTTTCTAAAAGGTCTAGTCAAATTTTAACCATAGCTGCTACCAATTCTGGGGCTTCCTAGCACAGAGTGATAGTCACCCCGGGGGCTTACGAAATCGAAGATTTGAATAAATTTCTCAAGTCGATAGATGCAAATGGGCACAGCAAATATGCCATTGTGATTCTCCCAAATCTAAACACTTTAAGAACAGATTCGATAATTACCGATCCCAAAAATAGCTTGTCCTTTTCGGGCAACAAGAGTTTGGCTCTAGTTTTGGGGTTTGACACAGGTAACTGCATGAGAAGTCGATAAAGTCAAAATACTGTCAACATTATGAGCATCAATACAATTTCCGTGCACGTTGACATCATAGGCAATTCGTACCTAGACAACGACACTCAGCCCATTTATACTCCTTTTATCCCAATTCCCCTCGCGGTTTCAAAATCATAGAGTCCCCTCATAATTTAATTTACCTCCCAGTTACTGCAATGTTAACTAGAAATAGAAGAGTTTGGCTCACTTCACAGACCAACGAGCTGTTGGATTTAAATGGCAAGGCACTCACGGTGCATCTTCATTTGAGATCTACGAGTTAAATTTAAAAAAAGGATAAAAATACTCGTGTTTGGAAAAAAGGGGAAGGACTTAATTTTAACTCTACTAATAAAAAAACAAACGGTTTGACACCTAGAAACAAAGCTTTCATCAAATTCATAACAACACCCAGAAAATAAGCGTAGTAGAAGATTACTTAAAAATCAACGAACCTTTGGTGTACGATTCATCGGTCGAGTCTTACACATACCATGAATACAATCCTATTGTCAGCACTACTCTCAACGACGTAAATTCGGAAATCCGCATACACGTAGAAAACAAAGATTTATTTCTGCACGTTGCCAATAGTTACCTCCTGATTAAACGGAGATTGTTGAAGGACGATGACTCAGCTTATGCCGATGCTGACGTAGCCGCGTTGATTAATAATGCTCCCATCTTCCTGTTCTAATATCAAATACCATCTCGGTGATAAACAAGTCGACGAGTTAAATTATCCCGGGTTTGGTCTGTGATGAAGGGACTGTTTACCTACGACTCGGCGGAGCAACCAGCTTTGCTCGGCCAGTGCTGGGCGTTGGATAGCGCTGTGTCAGTTGCTGCTGAACTAACAAAAAACTAAGGATTCAAACAGTATCACTCGTCCATCATCATTGAAACAACTCCCAAGGGAAGTTTTACCTTCGCCATCCCGTTGAAACACGTCATGGGATTTTTCGAAAATTACGACAAGCTAATCTACGGAACTAAACACGTGTCACACTCATGCGGGCGAGCGATTCGAACACAATATTCAAAGCAGCGGCAGAGGCCAATGGCAAAGTCGTTCTAAATAGCATCAGCTGGATCGTTCCACATGTCACTGCCTCGGACGAGCAGAAACTTAAACTCTACAATCTCATCGACTACGGAGCGACAGTGGGTTGACGATTTAAGCACTGGCATTACGATAGCTGCATGCTCCCTCAAAATACCAGCTTCACCTGGCGCGTGCTGACTACTTCAGCTGTTGAAAAACCTAGGTGGATAGTTCTAGCTTTTCAAACTAACAGGCAGGACTCTTTAGTTAAATATCCTGGCGTATTCGATCACTGTAGTCTGCAAGATGCTCACTTGACTCTAAATTCAGAAAGATATCCGTTTCTTGATTTGAACGCAAATTATGCTACTGGAGAGTACGTCGGCTTGTACAGAATGGCGCAGAAATTTAGGCAGCTGTGCTACGACACCAACGACCCGAGTTTCGACTTGCTTCAGTTCAAGAAAACCTATCCTCTCGTGGTATTGGATTGCTCCAAACAGTCCAAGAGGGTTCAATCAGGAATCGTGAATGTACAAGTCAAACTGAAGTTTAGAGTAGCAGTCGGCTAATACTACTTGTCATGCTTTGCTCATTGGAGGCAGACAAATGAATCTAAAGTTGGACAGAGGCAAAGTCGAAGTTGTTTATTAAATAATAACGATAATAATACAAAAGATGATATGGCGCTCAAAACAAGATCACGAAAAAAGATTGGCAGCTTTTTGCCGTTGGCATTGCTAGGACCGATTTTAGCTGGGATTGGAGGACTGGCAGGTGGAACTGTGGGGATGGTATATGCCGTAAAAAAAGCACAAAACGATGCAAAAATTCTGGCTGAACTAGTGCGACATCACAAGCAAGTGGAAGGTTCCAGCTCGAAGAAAAAAAAACTAGCAAAAAAAGAAGAAAAAAAATGGCCCATGGCAGAGGTCTTTACTTAAGACCACCCAAGGTTTATCGACTATAATAAACCTTTAACAAACTTCGATTTAAATAGGTTGGCTACAGTAATGAAAATTCCAATATCCAGAGGTACTTTTAGTAAAGACACGCTTCCCTTAAAACTTTCACCTACTGGTGAAAAGGCAATAGTAAACTTGGAGGATTTCCACGATGGAGATGGAAGTCATTGGTTCGCCTATTCCACCGTTTCGGGAGAACCTTGTTATTTCGATAGTTTTGGCAACATGGGTCCTCACCGGTCTGTGGTTAACTACTTGGGACCGGGATTAAAATACAATTACGAACGCGCATAAAACTTTGACTACATTTGGTGCGGTCACTTTTGCTTATTGTTTTAAGCACCTTTTCTAAGGCACGTAATTACGAAGCTGTTTTAGATAGGATGAGACGAGTCATCTAATGAAAAGTTACGTGCAAATCTAACTGGAAATAAACGTTTTCTGGATGCTTCTTTGAATGCCTCTACCGCGATGGGCACATTTTGTTCTATTATGTAAGGAATATCGAAAACGGTAACTATCGAATGATCTACCTTTAGTTTCATAATGTAAAGGGCTCTCGTACCTATTTTACATTTAGCAACTAGTGCAATGCTTGGATCGCTGCAGTAGAAAATTGCTTTATGAATGAAACCTTAACTTGTACACACGAAGCTCGAGAGAGGACCGGAATTAACGAACCCATCGCTCGTTTTTCCAAAGGTTTTTTCATGCTGAAACTGATCAGCGTGAAACTGTTTTCATGCACAAATTTCTTCGTAGCTGCATCATTCGGCAAAGTTGGTTCGCTTAGGTTTCTAATGTGTTTGTGGGTTGCGTTGAAGTATACCTTTTGTTCGTCTTGTAACAAGCAAATTGTTGTCGACGAATACCTTAGTAACAGCATCATTCGCCAAAGTAGGATCGCTTAAATTTTTAATCTGCTTGTGGGTTGCGTTGAAGTATGCTTTCTGGTCGTCCTGTAATAAGCAACTTCTGTCAACGTAGTTTTCTATAAGGAAAACTATGAAATTGTAAGCGACATTATGTATGTCAAGTTGGGTCATTCTACAGGTTGGGTGATCTAAACTATGCAAGTAACACAGGGGAATTAACATCTGATCCCTCCTGTGTTCATATAAATACTGTCCAGAAACAAGTCAGACGTATTAAAGACAGTTATGTACAAACCGATCTAACTCCTGGCAACCCTTATAGAGGTACAGTTTTTAAGACCAAAAATGTTGCTGGATATTTGATAAATGCTCGGAGCGCAATTGAGAAATTGCCTGAACTGCGCTTCTTGCTCTCGGGATTGACCTATGACATTGTGGTGTTGACTGAGACATGGTTTGACGAGTCCATTTCTGATGCAATGCTGATCCACAGTTTGCCTTATACGGTTCTCAGGAAGGATCGGTACAGCCATGGAGGTGGTGTTGTAATTTTTTTACGCGATTCATATGAGTTAGTAAACATGGTAACTTCAAAAGATTCTGAAATGCTAAGCGTTCACCTCCCTGTTCATAAAATGAAACTAACCTGCCGGTAGGGACAAAGAGCAAATTGAAAGCATGTGCAATTATCTTCGCTCAAACTTAGACCCAACTATTACAAATTTAGTTCTTGGCGATTTCAATATGTCATGGATTAACTGGGAGTGCCACTCATCGACTGATTCAAATCAACAGATCTTTTTGGATTGTGTCATGGACCTTGGTCTTGACCAGTTGGTTACGAAACCTACTAGGGAAAATAACATTCTTGATCTTCTTTGGTGGACAACGAAAGGGGTATTTTTGACACGGACGTTGGTCCACATTTCAGTACTAGTGACCATAATATAGTAACTTTCCAACTTAATTTTAGTGAGCAAACAGAAAGTAATCCAACCTCTACCTATTATAAAAGAGTGAATTTCGATGCCTTACGCACAAAGTTGAAAATTATCTGTTGGGAATCTTATATCACGCGAACTGACAGTGTTGACGGTCAATGGGAATCGTTTCTAAAGGTTCTCTCCGATCTAGTTGAAGAATCGACTGAACTTATACAAGAAAGGAAAAATAGCAAATGTAAATTACCAAAAGATATAAAGAATCAAACGAATCTTTAGATGAAACTCTGGAAACGATTCAAACGGGATCGAAATGAAACGAATGACAAACTGTATAAACAGTGTAGAACTAAGCTGCAGCTAATGTGCAGAGCGTTTGCGGTAAACTGTGAACGTAAGATTATCCAGGAAGGAACTATGACAGCAATATACAAATATATAAGACAAAAAACAAAAGTTTCAAGAAAAATTCCTCCTTTGCATTTTAATGACGAACTGCTTACAAATGATGCTGAAAAAGCCAATGCCCTGAATTTAACTTTCTGCAAAAACTTTGTACCAGATAATAATACTGAAAACTTCCGTGAACTGTATGATTCTTATAACACAACAGTAATGGGAATTTCGAGGCTAAATCAGATTAATTTTACGCCAACAACCATTCTTGCCAGACTTAACAACCTTAAAAATAGCTCTGCGATCTGCCCGGATGGCTTCTCCGCTACATTCTACAAAACACTAGCATTGGAGCTATACAGACCTTTGTTCACGATTTTAAAATCATAAATTGACTTAGGTATAATACCTTATTGTTGACAAAGAGGAGTAGTAAGTGCAATTCTCAAAAAAGGGAATACAGTAAAACTCACAAATTATCATCCAATTTCTTTAACTTGTATTCCTTCTAGGATTCTTGAACAGATCATTCGTGAAGCCATTCTAAACCATCTTTATGAGTTTACTCTCGTACCAAGTGACCAATTTGGCTTTTTGCCAGGTCGTTCAACAACTCTACAACTGCTAAGTTGCTTAACGGACTGGACAAAGCCTTGGAAGGCGGTACATCAGTTGACGTTATTTGTATTAACTTTGCAATGGCTTTCGACTCTGTGGTTCACTCTAAATTATTAAAAAAATTACTTTATGTAGGAATTGATGGAAATATCTTTTCTTGGATAAATTACTCTATTAGCAACAGAACGCAGGTGGTTAAATTGGGGGGTAAACTGTCGAGACCAGGGTCAGTTACAAGTGGTGTTCCACAGGGATCAGTCTTGGGTCCACTGCTTTTTTCTTATCTTTATTTCTGACCTGTCACCAAGTAATCAAAATATTAAAATTTTAAAATTTGCAGATGGTGTTAAACTGTATAATGAGATAAAGACCATTGATGACCAAGTATCTCTTCAGTATGCTCTAGAAGAGGTCAACACTTGATCTTCATATTGGCAGCTTCCAATTAATGTCTTAAATGTCAAACCCTCCAACTTGGAAGAAAAAAATCAAAATTACACATACATAGGCCTACTAGCAAATTTAAAATTGAAAAATGAAAATAGTATAAAGGATCTTGGAGTTTACCTATCCTCTGATTTTTTTTTTCAAATCACTGCAACCAAGTTATTGCTAAAGCTAAACGTATCGCACACCATCTAAGACGTTGTTTCTTATCTGGCGATGTTATAGCCTTCGTTAGGGCATTTACTACATATGTGCATGCCATTCTGGAATACGCTAGTCCTGTGTGGTCGCCACACCTGATAAAAGACATTAAACGGGTTGAATCAGTGCAAAAAATCTTCACGAATATCTTAGAGGCTGCTACAATTTATCTTACAGACAGCATTTGCCCTGCCTGGGACTTGAATCACTAGAACTACGAAGACTACAAGCAGACCTATGTCTTACTTATTCCATCTTGCACGGACTCGTTGATACTGAATCCGAGCTTTTTTTTTAAATATTCGCGGTAGCAACTATACCAGGGGACATTCGTTCAAACTCACTGTAACAGCTCTAAAAAAGACTGTACGAAGTATTTCTTTTCAAACCGTGTGGTAAAGCCGTGGAACAGCTTTCCATCAGAATTGGTAAACTCGGCTAGCCTTAAACGTTTTAAGCGTGATTTAAAAAATATTGATTTATCGATGTTTTTGAAATGTTTTTAATTTTTTAACAGTGACATGTTTTTTTATATTTTTAATAGTGATGGTATTTTAATAGCGACAGTATTTTAAATAGTAACAGTATTTTAATAGTGCATTTTCATTATTGTATTACATGTATTATCATTTCTAATATTTGATTTGCTTTGTATTTGAAATGTTTTTTGCAAACTTAAAATCTTCAAAAAGTAATGTACTAAGTTTTAAGCAATTAAGTATTATCATTGTTCTCATTGTTTTTCTTTATATTTTAAAATGTTTTGTAAATAAAAATCGTTTTAGGACAGGTGTTAGTGGATGATAGCCATCCCTTCCTGATTCCTTTTACCAAATTTGTATGTTAATAAATTATATCATATCTTATTTTATATAATAAGCAATTTCTGTCAACGTACACTTTCGATGCTGCAAAAGCAGCATGCCTGGGAAAAGCAACGTCCTTAATTTGCTTCTTCTTGGCGTAAAAATTCCTGTCAACCTCATCTAAGTATAACTCATTTTGTTTGATGCTAGAAATGGCAGAAGCCAACTCATCGCTGAGAAGAGAATGGCACGAGGCAAGTCGGTTTTAGTTTCTGAATTTCCGTTGCCAGATTACCAACCTGAGAATAATTTACTGCGCCTTCAGAGTTTATACCTGCTCCAACTTTAGTTAAATGCCTATTTTGCATGTCGTAGTTGTTTTCGTGGGTTAAGACGTATTGTAGTCCCGGCTGTCCTCTCGGACCGATTCCCATCACTTCACCCCCCACCCCCTCGTCCTTTTCAATGCTTGTCCAAACTTATTGACTGATATCCTGTTTTTAAATACGATAATTTTTTTTTGTGTACCGATGAGGCTTATTTTTAAAATTTCTCGTATTTAATAAAAGGAAGAACCTCAAAATAAATAATTAACCTCAAAATCTCTCAACCATACTGGCAAACGAATCTTTCCAATATCTTGCAAAAAAAATTGTTGAAAGTTAAGAACGACAAAGGCACAAAGATTAACAGCAGTGTAAAGTTTTCCTTGTCTCCTTCCATTCAGTTTCAAGATTTAAATGGTCCGGGGACTCCCGTTTTGGTTGAAAAATCGAAATATAATGGCTGGATTTCACCCAGCCACCTGGAAACGCAAAAACTGTTTAAAAATCTAAAATGGTACATCTGTAAAAAACTACAAATCGAGTTTGATGAGCAAAAACCCGTGTCCTTGACTACGTTCAATTATCCCAATTTTATGCATGCAGCTTACCCCTCTTACCCCCTTGCGAAACGGTGAACAAAGGAGACAAACCACTCTGTATTAGAACTTGGATGTACGTGAACATTCACAAAATTAGAGGGAAACTTAACAAAAATGTTATCGACAAACCCTGGTTTAACTGGCCATCTTACAACGCTTTAAACTTGACAGAAGTCACCGGGAAAATTACCGCAGTGTATTTCACTGATAATTCTCCCAACAACATTAAATTATGATGGAACGTAGACTATGGAGTAGCTCATTCAGATGTTTCCAACGACAAATTTACAGATGAACACTTATGGGTTTGGTGTCCCCGTAAACATTAAAAAAATGTGTAAATAAAAAAAAGCTATGGAAATTAAAAACTATGACTTTTTCGTTCCTAAAAAAGAGCCTAAAAATCATCCATTTCTACCTCGAATATCAGATGTCTAATTATAGGGCCCGCAAATTGCGGAAAAACTAACTTATTGTTTAATTTCATCTGTAACGAAAAATGGCTCGACTACGACCGGTTATTTATTTACAGTAAAACTTTATGTCAATCAAAGTACAAAGCTTTGCAGTCTATATTCGGTGAAATTGAGGAAAACATTGGACGGAATGTCGCATTTTTTCACGATTCTCAAATTGATTTAATTCTGCCCGAAGAACTGGACCCAAACTTTCGAAACCTGATTGTTTTTGACGATTGCCTTTTAGGCAAACAAAAAACATCGAATGTTATTTTGCTCAAGGGCATCATTCAAATGCCGATGTTTTTTTTATTGCAGTCAGTCCTACACAAGAATTCCAAAAGAAGTAGTCAGAGACAACGCAAATTTATTAATCCTTTTTCCCCATGGATGAGTTAAATTTGAAACACGTTTACGAAAACCACGTTGGCCCCGACGTGGAATTTTTAGACTTAAAACGATGTATCAAAATTGTTGGAAAAAACCTTATGGGTTTTTCTCAATAAACAAAACGTTAAACGAAGGGAGATATAAACGTTTGTTTTTACCTATTAAACAAAAGAATGAAAACAAAATGAAAAATCGTAAAATTCAAAGTTTTTAAATCAACGTTTGGGGAGAGAAAACCAGAAGAATCGCTACAAATATTTTTTAAACCGGTAGTAAGCACCCGGAAACCGAGACCAGTCCTCGGTACAGCCACACAAACTACACCGATTAAAAACACTCTAACCACGCAAACTACACCGATTAAAATTTACAAAGAAGAAGGTTGTGATGAAGAAGAAAGTGACGAAGATGACTACGGATCACTGGCTTTATCGTCGTCCCCTGCTCCTAGTCAGGTAACCTCTCTCGATTACAGCCTCGCCCACTATTCAAGTCTGGCTGTATCTCCTGTGATACGAATTCCTCCCGAGTCCAAAACTGAATATGCAACTAAGAGCACCGGTCCTAGACTCACCCCTTCATATTCCACAGTGCAAGCTCAATGCATTTCCACTCCCCCTGAGCTTCCTAACATCACCACTCTAAGTTCCCTCGATAGTTTGTTACCTGGTCAGGATATTGGAGACACGGCTAAATATTTCTTGATAAAATTTTTCGAAAATCTTAAAGACACTGACCCAATATTCGGGTACAGAACGATAAGAAAAAAGGTGAGCTGACCTTTGGTAATAAAGCGGTTAAAATCTTTGAGATTGACGTAGTGGTCGAGGGGGAGCAATAAGTAGGGAGACGCATGCTTTAGAATTTGCTAGTTTACAACGATTTGAAAGAAACTACCCTCGCGCCGGAAGTTAAAGCAGCTTATAACCATATTAAAAAATACTAGCGCTATTTATCACACAACTACCCAAATACTCGTAAACCCAAATCTAGTTGTAGCACCAAGTACAGGTGTATTTTCTGTTCGACTTGGGAAAACCACAAGAAACAAGGGGTAACAGGGTCGATTACAAATATTATGACAATCCTAACTACTTTGTAAAGAGACTCAGGCTTTTGTATAAATCTGCTTTGGCCGGCCATGACGGGAATAGAAATGAGATGATCGAAATTTTATCAGAAATGCAGCAAAGACAAATCCTAACAGCTCGGGATAAAAGGGTGGCTTATCAAAATTTAGGTTTAGGTTGAAAAAAAAATCATATATAAACAAAGAACTATGGAATCAAATAATATCAAGATGAGGTACTGCGTCAAATGAAAACGTCGAACTGCTAACGGCCCCGGGCCGTCCGTTATTAACACCACAAAAAGTAACAGACTGAAGCAAGTTGTATTTTGTGAAGTGTACGGGACGAAAGGAGCTTCCTTTATCAAGTCTGGGAAAGGATTCGAAACAAACTCATACATAAGTTACCTCTATGTCGGGCTATCAATACTGTGGTCCGGCAACTAAACTTGAAAAAGATTGGCTCGAGGAGACCCGGGAATTAATAAATTAGACGAAGTGTGCAAAGTACACGACATCGCTTACTCCGAGAGCTCGGACTTAAAGGATCGCCACGCTGCCGATGAAGTCCTAATTTCCAAAGCTCAAAGAGTGAGAGATGATTCTTCTCTGGCGTGGAGGAAAAGCTAGCTGCTTCGATCGTTAAGAAAATCATGAAAACAAAACTTCGGTTTGGAATGGGAAATAAAAAATTGGATCAACTCGTAAAAGAACTTCACAAACCAACCCCAAAACATTTTTCGACACGGAAAGTGATTGTACTGAGCCTGAACGATCTATGGCAGGCTGACTTGGTCAAAATGATACCTTACGCTAACCTAAATAAAGGGTTTAACTACTTACTAACCTGCATTAACGTGATGTCCAAGTTCGCTTGGGCCATTCCCCTTAAATCTCAAACCGGCATAGACGTTACCGAAACTTTCAGGAAAATACTCGCAGGAGTAACACCCCCTAAAAATTTACAAGTCGATTTAGGTTGCGAGTTCTACAATAAAGACTTCAAAGCCCTACTCAAGCGTTGTAACATCAACATGTACTCTACGTATTCCGAGAAGAAAGTGTGCGTGGTAGGACGTTTCAACAGAACTCTAAAAACGCACATTATCGATGAGTTAGTTTCCAATTACAATGATACGGTTCATTCAACCATAAAACTTAAACTGAGGGAAGTAACCAAACGTCACGAACCGTTGTTGAGATGAACTAGTACTAAACGGTTGCTGAACAAACCTAAATTCGCCTTAGAAATTTTTTTACTCCTGACGTGATAAAAAAACCACAATGGCATCAAATGGTACACGATTTAACTTTCGACAAAATAATAAAAAATGTTTGTCTTGATCACTATACATGATTAAAAACACTTTAAAACCCACAGCTGGTTGGGCACATCACCCACGAACAGCCATGTTCAACCCTTCTTAACCCTTCAACCACAAATTAATTGGATCCTAAATTCGCCGTAGGCAATAAACTCAAGATTTCTATACTTAAGAAAATTTTCGATAAGTGGTACTTGCAAAATTTTACTAACAAAGTTTTCACGATCAGCAATGTGCAAAAAACTCAGCTGGTTACTTATCTTCTAAAAGACGAGTCGGGTGAACTGGTGCTCGGAGGTTTGTACGAATCGGAACTTCAAAAACCTATAGTTCCTGAGTTGTTTTTAGTAGAACAAGTACTGCATAAGAAGAAAGGAAAAGATGGGAAAATGCTTTACTTCGCTAAGTGAAAGGGCTATGACTCCAAGTACAACAGCTGGAAGGACAACATTAAAAATTTAAATAAATATGTTATTCCTTTTTTCCCATGTAAAAATATTTCGATGCAATAAACATTTAAAAAAAATTATTTTCTTCCCTTCCTAACTTTTTTCCTTACTAATAAAAAAAGATAAATATTTTACAGTCTCACAATGGACAAGAAAACTTTCACGTGTGTGTACTGCGCTAGCATTTTTCCATCGCAAGCCGAGCTGTGGGAACATCGACAGTTTCATCACCCATTTGATGTGAAAGAATGTGCTTGCTTCCACGACAAGCTACCTGACTTTCTTAAGAGTCATTCACCCCATCTCGAGATGAAGGATTGGGCCACCGTCAATACGAGATGCCCCTAGTGGGAGAAGGTGTCATCAGCGATCCGCTTCAATTCCTGCTATCTATACGTGTGGTACTGCACGCAATGCTAGAAGTTTCTTTACGCCAGCTTGGAAACTGCAAAGCCGAGATCAGCTTGGCATAGAGTTTGCTAGGGATGGAGCATTCATTCAAGTGGGATTCTGGTTAAGTTATTCTGAAATACACAATCCCAATGACATTCCCGTTCTGCTGGACGAGGCTTTTGAAAAAATCCAAGAAGCCATAGATGCTTTTGCCAAGCGGGGCAGCGGCTGAGTTATATCTCGCATCCATAACTTATTAACCATAGTGTCGAGGTATAAGCCACTGCGAGCATCGTCGTACATCCCTCTTCCAAAAGCACTCGCTGGCAAGAATAAAGCGATAGTGAATGTTCAAAATTTAGATGATCATGAATGCTTTCTGTATTCCGTACTGGCCGCAGGTTTGCAGTCGGACACCGTCGACCAGGAAGGTTACCGCGAGTTTGAGGATTTACTCGATACTTCCACACTGTCCTACCCTACTAACATCACCGAAATCGACAAGTTTGAAAAAGAGAACGATCTTTCTATCAATATGATCAGTTATAGCCACGAAGAGGAGTTACACCCGCGTCGCGTCTCTAAACACATGGACGGACTACCGATTGACCGTCTCTATCTGTATGACGATGACAACGATGATTCGGAAACCTTAAACACTCATTACTGCGCCATTACCGATATAGCTGCTTTTCTATGTTATCGAGGTTTGGGCTCCCATGCCAAATTCTATTGTAGGAACTGTTTCGCCGGTTTTGGAGGAGAATGGATGCCCCTGGCCCATAGGAAAGAATGCGTCAAAATTAACCCCGTACAAGCTCTTAGATTGAAGAAGCTAGGAGAAAACTCTCTCGCATTCAAGCACTTTAGCCGTGAAAATCCCTTCCCTCACATCATATACGCCGATTTTGAATGCCTCCTTCGCCTCGTTTAAACCGCTCAACCTGATGCTTCGACGAGTTCAACCACCGAAATCCATCAACACCTTCCTTGCAGTTTCGGCTACGTCTTGGTGGGACATGATGGGAAGATTATACGTCGCAAGTACCACTTGGGAGAAGACGTGGTCGACATATTTTATAAATGTACGGAAGAAGAAGCTCGATATTACGTGAACCTGCTGAAAAATGCAAAACCCCTCCACCTCACCCCATCTTTAGAAACCGATTTCAAAAATGCTCCCGTTTGTCATTATTGCGGGAGAGTCTTCAAAAAGAGTTACAAAAAAAGCAAATATCGATGGGGAATCTAAAGTACGGCTCGTCGACAGTAAGGTGAGGGATCATTGCCACATCAGCGGGAAATACAGACGAGCTGCTCATCCAAACTGTAACCTAACCGCTCGAGAAAGAAAAACCATTCCCGTCGTGTTCCATGGGTTGGAAGGGTACAACATGCACTGTCTAGTACCCGCAGTCGACAAGTTTCCGGGAAAGGTAGATGTTATTGCTCGCAACGCCGAGATATTTCAGACCTTAATAATTAAGGATGATGTCAGTAAGATAAACCTTCGTTTTATAGATTGCGTCAACTTCTTAAATGCTTCTCTGGATACTCTGGTGAAGAAACACAGAAATGACAATAGCGGCTTCCCCATCCTCGAGACAGCGTTAGATTCTGGATTGAAATCTGCATGGTTTACGGAGCAAACCACCCGGGAAAGGGCACTACGGTTTGGCCTTGTGCGCTCATATCCCCTACGACAAGTTCCGCTACCTAACCAGGGAGGAGATCTGGTCTTTGGACGTAGACACCGTACCAGACAATGCCGTCGTGGGGTATATACTGGAAGTCGACCTCGAGTACCCCAAAAAGTTGCACGACATGCACAATGATTATCCACTAGCTCCAGAGAAGATCGATATTGAAAAGGAGCTGATTTCTCCTTATTCTCTGAATCTGGTTGAAGAATTGAACCAAAAGATCAAGTCCTCTTTCAACTCCAAACTCGTCACGAACCTTCTGCACAAGAAGAGGTACATCCTTCAATACAGGAACTTGAAATTCTACCGCCAGCACGAACTTGTACTTCGGCTATCTGAAGAGTCTTAGCCTTTAACCAAAAACCATGGATGAAATCCTACATCGAATTCAACACCACAAAAAAGGCAAGAAACGACTGCTCCTTTCGCCAAAGACTGCTTCAAATTGCTGAATAATTCGGTGTTTGGAAAAACCATAGAGAATAAGCAAAGTCGCCTTGACGTGAAGCTGTGTACCGACAAGAAAATGCCGCTGAAATACACTTCCCAACCGCATGCTGAATCCTTCAAGATCCTTAACGAACAATTGGTGCAAGTCAACTGCCACGTTCGTATAGCGCTGTGCGATCTTCCGACCTACTCTGGATTTACGATACTGGAACTTTCCAATCTCTTCATGTTCGAATTCCACTAATACCATATTCGACTAAAGTACGAATACCGCCCCAAACTCCTTTTCATGGACACGGACAGCCTCTGCTATGAAATCGAAACGGAGGACATTTACCGAGACATGCTTGCTGACAAAGACCGTTTCAACATGAGCAAATACCTGTCGAATCATCCTATCTTCTCCAGCACGAATAAACAACTGTTGGGGAAATTGAAAGACGAAATGGGTGGCGTCTCCATCTTAGAGTTCATCGGACTCAGGTCAAAAATGTACTCGATTAAACCTCTGAAAAAAGAGAATATAAAGAAGGCTAATGGCATCCGAAGCTCATTCGTGAAGAAACATTTGAGCTTCAACGACTACGAAGCAGCCTTAAACTCCGAAGCACCTCCTCAGAAGGGAAGCTAGGCCAAGATTTCCAGCGTACCATTAGAATATCCAAATCCCTTCTCCCGCCGTACGACGACAAGAGATATATCCTGGAAAATGAGGAATGTACTCTAGCCATCGGTTACTACGATACCGGTGCTTGGGACGAATATGCAGACGATTTCGACTCGGACATGGACGTGATGAGCGATGAAGAGGGAGAGGAAAAATTATCCCTCTAGTCGGAAGAGGGAGAAGCGCAAATACTGACTGAAGCGAAAATAGCCAAGGAGAACGAGAAGGCCAACCGCAGGTTCGTCGTATTGGAGAACCGCCGGAAAAAGAAGATTTTGACGCATGGAAGAAAGAGATTAGAAAGAAAGATGCTGTCAACAAGAAAAAAGCTCGCGCACAAGAAACGGATGCTCGGAGAGAAGCTAGGTTAAAGAAAAAAGCCACTAGTAAAAGAAATGCTTAAGCTCAAGAGACGGAGGAGCAAAGACTGACTAGACTAAAGGAAAAAGCCGCTAGTAGAAGAAAAGCTCAAGCTCAAGCAACGGAGGAGGAGATAGTGGCTAGATTAGAGGAAAAAGCTGCTAGTAAAAGAAAAGTTCAAGCTCAGAAACGGAGGAGAGATTGGCTAGACTAGAGGAAAAAACGGCTAGTAGAAGAAAAGCTCAAGCTCAAGAAACGGAGGAGCAAAGAGTGGCTACACTAGAGAAAAAAGCTGCTAGTAAAAGAAAAGCTCAAGCTCAAGAAACGGAGGAGCAAGGAGTGGCTAGATTAGAGGAAAATCCATTAGTAGAAGAAGAGCTCAAGCTCAAGAAACGGAGGAGCAAAGAGTGGCTAGACTAGAGAAAAAAGCCGCTAGTAAAAGAAAAATTCTAGAAAACTAAACAGAGGTTGAAAGAAAAATTAGACTGGAAAAAAGGCAAGCTCGTGAGACCAGATTTTGATAATCTCCGAGCCGCGTGGATTAGGCCTACTGGGGAAACCAAGTAAAAAAAACGTGCCATATGCTTTACCTCCTGGATTGTGCGGGAAAAAAGCATCTAATTTTGAGACCCACGTAATGTTGATAATTCAAGAGTTCTCACAATGCAAAAGCTCAAAAAGCATTTGAAGATCACCAATATATTGCTCATTCGTCATTTTAAAGTTATCACAATGAGAAAGCTTAAAGAGCCCACTCCCATTTCGGGAACCTCCAAATTGTTGGAAATTATACATTTTCATACTCTGAAAGCTTCTGAGAGTTCTTACAATGCGAATGCTCACGGAGCATTAGCATTACTTCTCGGATGACGTCACTTCCGGTCACGTGACCTTCACGCTTGGACGCATTAAGTTGACAAAAGGACTCGTTTAGCAAAAAGACATTTTTTGGTAACAAAAGGATGCAGAGGTAGTAAAAGGACAAATTTTGGTAGCAAAAGGCACTGGGTGGCCTCAACCCAATTTGACCTCGACACATCTTGGCTATGGCCGCACTTCCAGCATGCAAAAAAGTTTTAAAAAAACACTTTCCCACTCTCCTCTTGATTGACGAATTCAAAAAAGTGGGGAACACCACCTAGGAAAATGGCCGCACTTTCATGGGTGCCACCATTTTGAATGACGACACTTCCGATTCACACGGGCACCACCATCTTGGATGACGTCACTTCCATGGGTGCTGCCATCTTGGAAAATGGCTGCACTTGCATGGGCACCGCCATCTTGGATGACGTCAGGGAAGTAGAAAATGACTCAAAAAGGTAGCAAAAAGCACTTTCCCACCCTCGTCCAGATTGACGAAAGGGGGCCGCCATCTTGGACTTTCGGTTTTAATGGGCGCCGCCATCTTGGGCGATAAGTCTGTCCTCCTGTCCGGTGTTTTTCAATTTTTGCAGGAGGTACAGATGTATGACAAGATTTAGGTTAGGGGTTTGAATAATATCTCTGTAATGTGTGGTGCAGTGGCAACCCGGACCACTGCACTGTGACTGAGGTTGGCGCTAATGACCAAGCTGTCGACGCGCCATTAAGCCTCATTCCCCCCCCATCTTGGATGACGTCATAGGTCACGTGACCGGAAGTGACGTCACGGGGTGGGGTGGTGGTTCCTCAAATCACTAATCACCTCTACTTATCATGAGAAGATCTATAGTCTGACCATCAAAGTTTTTAGACACTCGAATAGGGAACAAGTCTTCTCTATAGTTGTATCCTATGATGTTAATCGAGAGATCGTTCGCACGTTCAAATTTGTCAATTTGGTCTAGCTTCGAGGGATAGGTCAGCATGGAAGTGTCGAGCATCTCTACAAATTCCCAGTATTCTTCAGGATCGGGGCTATACATTTCCAAGCCAGAAGCTAGTACAGAGTACAGGAAACATTTTTCATCATTCAAGTTTTGTACATTGGTTAACATCCAAGCCTTACGTTTTAAACCTTTCAGGAGTAGAATGTTAGATGAAACTCGTAATTGCTGGTATCTAGCCACCCTAACTGCGAAGTTATTTATGCTAGAAATCACCCATCCACTCCCCCGCTCGGCAAAAGAGTCGATGGACTGCTGGATCTTATTAAAAGCTTCGTCCAATAGAGCGGGAATATCGTTCGAGTTGTAAACTTCGGTGTACCTTGACCAAAATCCAGTTTGAATTACAGTAGTGTCTCTGACGAACTTCACTCCCAAACAGATCTGCACTTTACAATTTACAAGCTGGTCCAGGCAGATGAATAACAGCGTATGCAGGGCCAAACGCACTGACACTAGAAATTGAAGCGGGTCGAGCTCTTCTATTACGTGCAGTTTGTAGAACCGATGATCAAGACCTTCATCACGCAAAAGGGAGGAGTGTTCCTTCAAAGAATCGGGCAGCAATCCCTAAAACACCCACACTCTTCGTCTTCAGATGGATGGTTAGAACAGAGGTGGTTTCTCAGCTGGTGTTGACTAGAAAATACCTCCAAACAGTAAATACAGGTGAAGGTATTTTTTTCCCATTTTGAAACGCTAGAAAAGAAGGTTTTATGGTATTTTAAAATTTTTATTTTCAGGAACCTTTTTTAATAGGAAAAAATAAGGATTTTTTTTAAATAAGGAACTTTTTAAAAAATAATATTGTTGAATACATTGACAAGTTTTACGTGAAAAAATGAAAAGTCAACATTTATTTAACACTGTTAATATTATTTGTCCAGCTGTTGTACTTGGTGTCATATCCCTTCCATTTAACAAAGTAGTAAATTTTCCCATTTTTTTCCTTTCTTCTTACGTATTACTTTTTCTACTAAAAACAAATTGGGAACTAGAGTTTTTTGAAGTTCTGGTTCGTAAAAACTGCCTAACACCAGTTCACCCGACTCGTCTTTTAGAAGATAAGTAACAGGTTGTTTTTTTTCTACTTTACGGATCGTGAAAACTTCGTTAGTAAAATTTTGCAAATATCCCTTATCAAAAATTGTCTTAATTTTAGAAATCCTGACTTTATTTCCCACAGCAAATTTGGGTTTCTTCAACAACCGTATAGTACTAGTTCGTCTCAACAGGGGTTCGTGACGTTTGGTTACTTCACTAGGTTTCAGTTTTATGGTGGAATGAACCGTGTTATTGTACTTGGAAACTAACTCATCGATAATGCTTACCCACTCGTAATTCCCTTGTCTAGTGAAACTTTTCCACATTTGAGTTGAAACGTTCTACCACGCTCGCTTTTTTCTCAGAGTACGTAGAGTACATGTTGATGTTATGCCGCTTGAGTAGGGCTTTAAAGTCTTTGTTGTAGAACTCATCACCTAAATCAACTTGCAAATTTTTAGGAGGTATCGTTCCTGCGAGTATTTTCTTGAAAGCTTCGGTAACATCTATACCGGATTTCGATTTAGGGGAATGGCCAAGTGAACTTGGACATGACATTAATGCAGGTCAGTAGGTAGTTAAAACCTTTATTTAAGTTAGCGTAAGGTATCATTTCCACCAAGTCAGCCTGCCATAGATCGTTCAGGCTCAGTACACTCACTTGCCGTATTGGACATTTTTTTTTCGTTGGCTTGTGAAGTTCTTTTACGAGTTGATCCATTTTTTATATTCCCAATTCCAAACTTTAGTTTTGTTTCCATAATTTTTCTTAACGATCGAAGCGGCTAGTTTTTCCCTCCATGCCAGAGAAGGATCATCTCTCAGTCTTTGAGCTTCTGAAATTAGAACATCATCCGCGGCATGCCGATATTTTAAGTCTGAGCTCTCTGAGTAAGCTACATCGTGTTCTTTGCACGCTTCATCAAGTTTATTAATTCCCAGATCTTCACGAGCCAACTTTTCTTCCAGTTTTGTTGCCGGGCCGCAGTATTGGTAGCCTGGTAAATGGAGTATGACCGACAAATTATCTATGATTTTATTTACGATTCCTTTCCCAGACTTGATAAAGGAAGCTCTTTTCGTCCCGCACACCTCACAAAATACAACTTGCATCTGTCGGTCATTTTTTGCTGTGATAATAACGGACGGTTCGGAGCTATTAGAAGTGCGACGTTTATATTTGACACAGTGCCTCATCTTGATTTTTTTTTTGATTTCATGGTCCTTTTGTTATACGATTTTTTAAAATTTAAACCTAAATTTTGATACGCCACCCTTTTCTCTTGAACAGTTATGATTTGCCTTTGTTGTATTTCTGACAAAATTTCAACTATTTCATTCTTGTGTTTATCATGGCCGGCTAAACTAGATTTGTACAAAAGTCTCAGTCTATTAATCAAATCATTATGATTATCATAATTTTTATAATCAACTCCATTCAAATAACCCGCTTTTTTAACCATGCCCGTCCCTTTTTTCTTCATGTCTTCCCAAATTGGAGCGATAACAGTCCTGTACTTGGTGCTAAGATTAGATTTGGGTTTAAGAGTATTTGGGTGGTTGTTGTGATTAATAGCGTTAGTATTTTTTAACATTGGCGCGTAAGCTGCTTTAACTTCTGGCGTGAGGGAAGTTTCTTTCAAGTCTTTGAAAACTAGCAAATTCCAAAGCCCGCCTCTCCCTCACGTATTGTTCCTCCTCGGCGACTACCTCATTCTCAAAGATTTTAACCGTTTTATTACCGAAGGCCAGCTCACCTTTTTTCTTATCATACTCTAACCAGTATACTGGGTTAGTGTCTTTGGAATTTTCGAAAAATTTTATCAAGAAATATTTAGCAGTGTCTCCAATATTCTGACCAGGTAACAAACTATCGAGGGACCTTAAAGTGGTGATGTTAGGAAGCTCAGGCGGAGTGGAAATGCGTCTATGTTGTACTGTGAAATAAGAAGGAGTGAGTTTAGGACCAGTGCTCGTAGTTGAATATTCGGTTTTGGACTCTGGAGGAATTCGCACTATAGGAGCTTCAGCCGGACTTGAATATTCTGTGAGACTAAAATCGAGAGAGGTCCGCAATGTTTTCTGACTAGGAGTAATTGCAGGGGAAGGTGATAAACCAAATGATTCGTAGTCATCCTCGTCACTTTCTTCCTCTTTAATTGATGTAGTTTGCTTGGCTAAAGTGTTTTTATTCAGCGTAGTTTGCATGGTTGCACCAAGGATCGGTCTCGTTTTCAGGGTGCTTACTACCGGCCTAAAAAATTCGTATAGCGATTCTTCTTGCTCCTTCTCACTCAAAGGTTGAATTTAAAACTTTTTAGGTAAACGTATTTTGAGTTTTGTGATTTCTCATTTTGTCTCCATTCTTTTGTATAATAGGTAAAAACGAACATTTATATATCCCATCGTTTAATGTTTTGTTAAACGATAAAAACCCATAAGGCTTTTTCCAGACATATTAATTTAACTCATTCACGGGGAAAAGGATTAATAAATTTGCATTGTGTCTGACCACTTGTTTAGGAATTCTTGTTTGAATGACGGCCTTGGGCAAAGAAACATTCGATGTTTATTTGTTTGTCTGAAAGGCAACCCTCAAAAACAATCAGGTTTCGAAACTTTGGTTCCAGGTCTTCGGGCGGAATTCAATCTATTTGTGAATCGTGAAAAAATGCGACGTTCTATCGTATGGTTTTCCTCAATTTCAGCAAACATAGACTGCAAAGCTTAGTATTTCAGCTGGCATAAAGTTTTACTGTAAATAACCAACTGGTCATAATCGAGCCATCTTTTATTACATATGAAATTAAACAGTAAATTAGTTTTTCCGCAATTTGCGGGCCCTATAATTAAACATCCTATATTCGAAGGTAGAAATGGATGACCAGAAATGGATGGCAGCGACCAGTTCGGCTTTTTACCTGGTCAGTCTGTTGTAATGCAACTTCTGTTGGCTCTGGATCAGTAGACCTCTGTAATGGATCTCAGTGTGCCTTCGGATGTGGTTTATTTTGATTTTTTTAAAGCATTCGAATCGGTTGTCCACTCCAAACTTCTCTACAAACTTTCACATTTGTTAGTCGGTGGAAACATCTTATCTTGGATAAAGAATTTTCTAACCGACCGATCTCAACGAGTGATTATTGAATCTTCTTGTTCAACTCTGTCTCATGTAGGAAGTGGTGTACCACAGGGCTCCATTCTTCGACCACTATTGTTTGTAATTTTCATTAACGACTTAGCACCTGGAGGCCTAGACAGTGCTTGGTCTTGTTTCAAATTTGCTGATGACATAAAATCGTGTTCTCACATTTCATGTTTCAACGATGGTTATTTTTTACAATCTGATGTGGGGTATATTCAGCAGTGGTCTGAGTTGTGGTAGCTACCACTCTCTGAGGATAAATGTAGTGTCTTCCATATTGGAAATTCAAACCCTAACTTTCAGTGCTACCTCGCTTCACACACACTTTCATCCGTGGACTCCGTCAGGGATTTAAGAATCTGGTTTTCAAAGGATCTTAAAGCATCCCTGCATTGCGCTAAAATCGGGGCTCAAGCTTATCGTTGATTAGCCATGGTTAGAAGATGTTTCGCAAAATCTCAAGTCGAGACCTTGGTTTGGGCATTCAAGGTGTATGTACGCCCCATCTTAGAGTATGCCAACCCGGTTTGGTCTCCTTTTTTGCTTAAAGATATCGATTGTTTGGAGGCAGTGCAGTGACAATTTACACGTGGTCTACCGGGTCTTCGTGGGTTTTCCCAAGGGGAGCGGTTAACAAGGTTGGGGCTGCAGCCACTTGAGTTGCAAAGACTCTGGGCTGATCTCTCGCTGACTTTTCGTATAGTACGTGGATTTTTTGTCGGTTGACCGACCTTTTTTCGAGCATTCCTCTCCAGGAACGAGTACCAGAGGTTACTCCTTTAAATTGTTGGTCCAGGAATCACGAACGGAGTGTAGAAAACATTTCTTTGCTCTTCGAGTGGTCAAGCGGAGGATGTGGTCAGGGCTCCGTCAGTTCACGTCTTTCGTAAACCTTTACAGCATCTACCACTCGCTTGTTACTTGAAACGTTCTTACTAATCTTATGTTTGTTTCGGAGTGGCGTTAGTGGCCCTGAGCCCTGCCGTTATCCTTGCCTAGTGGCTACCGTTTTTATTATTATTATAGTATTATAGTGGTAATTGTATTTTTTTTATTTCAAACTGTCCTGCCATGATATATTGCAGGTTAACAACATGTTTATTATTATTATTATTATTATTATTATATGGCAACATGGCTGCTCCCATGGATGTTGGAGACTAAAAAACGCTGGACGAAAATGTAAGAATTTGAAACGAAAACAAGTGCTGCTCACACCCAAAAGTAAGGAGTGACTTTGTGAATGTTTAGAGCAGACATAGAGACAAACAAACAAAACGAAGTAAGTGTTGAAGTACTCGTTCTGAGCAAAAACATTTGAGGCAATCTGATCAAAAATAGTGAGGGGAAGACAGCCATTTATTTTTGTGCAGAGTGTTCGTTTCATTGAACTTCCATCGTTCCATCGTGCCTGCGCATTCCATCGTTCAGTGGAACTGCCAAAGTTATCGGACCCATGCAGAGGAGCTGCGGCTGCTTTTGTCGCATTGGTGACCTCTGTGCTGCTGCCTTCAGGAAACTTGCTTCAAGGCGTCGGATAATCCGGTTGTTAGGGGTTACTCTGTCTACCGTCTGGATGCAGACCCTGTGCCACGTGCACATGGTGGTGTTGCAGTGCTGGTTCAACACTCTCAGCCGCATGCCAGTGTGCCTCTGCACACTAGATTTCAGGCGGTAGCAATTCGGGTTTCTTTTCATTTCGATATTACTGTCTGTTCGGTTTATTTACCGCCGGATGAGGTCTTTGGGGTTGGTGACCTGGAGGACCTGGTTCGCCAGCTTCCTGCCCCGTTTCTCCTGCTGGGCGACTTTAACAGCCACCACGTCCAGTGGGGAGGACCTAATACTGACAACAAGGGCAGGATCCTTGAGGAGTGGATGCAGAGGGGGTCCCTTTGCATCCTGAACGATGGAGCCATGACACACTGTAACCTGGCCACGGGCAATTGGTCAGCGGTGGACTTAGCCTTTTGCTCCCTTGCCGTCCCAGTTCACTTCACTTGGGCTGTCACTGCCGATCTACATGGAAGCGATCACCTCCCCGTTGTGTTGTCCATGACACAAGGGGGTTCTGTGGCTTCCAGGCCAGCCCGGTGGGCGCTTAGACGTGCTGAATGGTCAGCCTTTGCTGAGGCTGCTGTATTTCAGCGTGCGGTTTGGGACTTTTCTGATGTGGATGAACTTTCAACTCATTTCGCTGACGTGGTCCTTGCTGCTGCTCGGGCTACTATCCCGCGTTCGTCCACACAGCCGCGGCGGGTTCCTGTTCCGTGGTGGACGCCTGCTTGCGGGCAGGCTATTCGGGCCCGCCGGCGAGCGTTGCGTGCATTTACGGTCAACCCAACTACTGACAACTTTGTAGCCTTTAAGCGCTGTCGTGCCCGTGCCAGGTATGTCATCCGTGAGGCTAGACGTGCTTCGTGGACAGCTTATGTTTCGTCGATCACGCGCTCCACGCCTTCTCAGCAGGTGTGGCGGAAGGTGCGCCAGATCTCGGGGAGGAACATGTCTTCCCCGGTTTCACAGCTGAAGGTGGCGAATTCCGTGATCTCTTCTGTGCCGGATATCGCCGACTGTCTTGCGTCTGCGTTTGCGCGGGTCTCGAGTGATAACCATTATGATCCTGGTTTCCTCAGAATAAAGCGTAGAGAAGAGGCTCACTCTCTAGACTTTCGCTCCGACGGGCTAGAGGAGTACAATTTACCGTTCACCAGGCAGGAATTTGTTTCAGCTTTGTCCAAGTCGCATGACTCTGCCCCAGGGCCTGATGATGTTCACTATCAGCTGTTAAAACATATGCCTCTTGCCTCCCAGCAGTTCTTGCTGGAGATGTTCAACCGTGTGTGGGCAGAAGGCTCTGTTCCGGCAGCGTGGAGGACAGCAGTGGTCATCCCGATTGTGAAACCGGGCAAAGACCCTACTGCTCCTTCCAGTTATCGCCCAATCGCTCTGACTAGCTGTGTCTGTAAACTTATGGAACGGATGGTCAGTGAGAGGTTGGTCTGGGTGCTGGAATCACGCGGATTCTTATCTGCGTCCCAGTGTGGCTTTCGACGTTTTCGGTCAACCATCGATCAGCTGGTTGCCCTTGAATCGGATGTGAGGGAGGCTTTCCGCCTGCGTCAACATCTGGTTCAGGTTTTCTTTGACTTGGAGAAGGCTTATGATACGACCTGGCGTTATGGGATTCTCCGTAATCTCTATAACTATGGCTTGAGGGGACAGATGCCACTGTTGCTTTCCTCTTACCTCTCCGGCCGTTCTTTTCGTGTTCGTGTCGGGGCGACTCTTTCCCGCCCGTTTGTCTTGGAGAATGGTGTGCCTCAAGGGGGTGTTCTTAGTGTCATCTTGTTTCCTATTGGGATCAATCCCATTGCTCAGCAAGCTGCTGTTCCCCAGTCATTGTTTGTCGATGACTTCGGCCTGCGCTTTCGAGCAGCTCACATGCAGACCTGCGAGCGGCAGCTACAGCTGGCGATCAACAAGGTCCAGACCTGGGCAGTCAGTAATGGTTTCCGGTTTTCTCCGGACAAGACTGTGTGCATTCACTTTTGCCGCCAACGAACACTGCACCCAGATCCTTGCCTGTATTTGGGGCAGGCGCAGATTCCTGTTGTCCCACAGGCACGTTTCCTGGGTCTGGTGTTCGATTCCAGGTTATCTTGGCTTCCACACTTGCGCCAACTTAAAGACAAGTCTTTGCGGGCACTTAACATCTTGCGGGTTCTGTCGGGCACTTCATGGGGTGCCGATCGCACTGCCATGTTGCGCCTCTACAGAGCCCTTGTCCGCAGCAAACTTGATTATGCGTGCATGGTGTATGGTTCGGCTAGTGACTCGACTCTCCAGATGTTGGACACTGTGCATCACAGTGGCCTGCGTGTGGCGACTGGGGCATTTCGAACTTCTCCAGTGGTCAGCCTCTATGCTGAGGCCTCGGAGCCACCTTTGGCCATTCGTCGGCGGAAGCTGGCCATTCAGTATGCTGTGCGTTTACGTGCTGTGGAATCCAGTCCTGCTTGGTCCATGGTTTTTGGGCCAGACTTGCGAGTCGGTAGACGCAGGGTGGGTAAGGGTGATTTCCGCGATAGGCTCCAGCAGTCCTGTCAGGAGATAGCCTTTGATATGCCCAGCGTCTTGAGGCTGGGGGGGATGCCAGTGGCCCCTTGGCTTGTCCCAAGTGGCATTTTCATTTTCGCTCTGGCGTCCCTCCCGAAGGGTTCCACTCTGCCAGCAAGGTACTTGCAGGAGTTCCGGCGGCTGTGTTCTCAGTACGCCGGTTATCAGCGGCTGTTTACTGATGGGTCGAAGTCAGACGCTGGCGTGGCTTGTGCTTGTGTTTGTAAGGGAGTGACGGTAGCCCATCGTCTTCTTTTAGGCTATTCTGTGTTTTCTGCAGAGCTTTTGGCTCTCGGTTTGGCGGTGGAATGGATCCTTGACCTTCAGGGCACGCATTTCATTATCTTTAGCGATTCCATGAGTGCCCTGGAGTCCTTGGCGAATTACATTCCTCGGAACCCCTTGACACAACGTGTCCAAGCTTTGCTTTCCCGCTTGCCTGGCCAGCGGAAAACCGTGCTTTTCTGCTGGATCCCGGGCCATGTTGGGATAGGTGGAAATGAGCAAGCGGATTCTGCAGCAAAAGGGGCCCTTTCTGGCCCTCTCGGAAGGGATCTCAGCCTTGTTCCCTCGGACGCTTTTCCAACTCTGCGTCTAAGGTTACACGCTTTTTGGCAAGCCTCGTGGGATGGACAGGACGGCAATAAATTACGAGCTATTAAAGGCACTGTTGAGGAATGGCACTCGGCGTGTCGCCGCAGTCGCCGTGAGGAGGTGGTGTTGGCCCGTTTGCGCATTGGTCACACTCGACTTACTCACTGTTTCCTTTTGCGGGGGGTTGACCCTCCTGAATGTTATTGGTGTCGGCGGCCACTTACGGTCCG
>JAHWFP010019798.1:261486-290449 GCA_023313725.1 Lithobius niger
ATTAAGCCTCAATTCCCCCCCCCCCCCCCTCATTGAACTTTGTGACCCGCAATGAAAGTGGTTGATCCGGAATGAAACCGAAAAAAAAATGAAGTGCACAGAATGTAAAGAGAAATTGGGAACTCAAAATGATAATGTAGTGTGTGGAAAATGCAAGGAAAAATTTCACTACCATTGTGCAAAAGTGACAGCAAAAACCTGGGGTGCAAAAAGTGTTAAAAAAAAAGAAGAATGGAGATGTTCATATTGCAGAATAAAGAAAATAGGAGTGGAAGATGAAAAAACCGTGACAGATACAGAAAGCAACAAAGACGAAGAAAGTGAAAGTGAAAACGAACAGGAAAGTGTAGATGAAACCGGAAATGAAGCAGAGATGAATAATTTACAGAAAATGATGGTCAGAATTGAAAAGAAAATGGACACACTTTTGGGAGTACAGAAGACAATAGATAAATTACAAAAGGATCAAACAGATATAATAAAATCACTGGACTTTCTGAGCAACGAGATTACTGAAGTGAAGAAAAATTTTCAAGAAGCACTAGGAAAAATAAAGGAACTGGAGGGAAGAATATTGGAGTTAGAAAACAAAAATACACAAAAAGTACAAGAGACGAAAAAATTGGATGCAAGAATTGCTGTTTTGGAAAAAAAACAAGGTATGGAAAAACAATTGGAAAAAACAGTACATGAACTGGCAATGTCCACGCATGACAAAGAACAATATGACAGGAACAGAAACATCGAGATTAACCAACTAGGCTGGATGCCAGAAGAGAACTTAAAAGAAATAGTGCAGATAGTGGCTAATAACTACAACATACGTTGCTACAAACCTGAACAAGTGGAGGCTGCGCATAGAATATCCAACAGAAACAAGGGGAAAAAAAGTGCCATAATCATACAATTTAGAAGTAGGGAATTCAGAGATGCGTGGTTGGATAACAAAAAAAAGGTTGTTACTAATGATGATATTTATAGAAACGGAGATCGTAGCCGTGTTTATATCAATGAGAACATGACTCCTTATTTTAAGAACCTTTTTTGGAAAACGAAAGAATATGCCAAGACAAATGATTACAAATATGTGTGGTTCAAAAAAGGAAAAATAATGATGAGAAGAAACGAAAATGAAAGTGAAGTTAAAATTGTTAAATCAGAAGAGGATTTACAACAAAACAATAACAATGTACAGAAACAAAATATTTGAAAAAAATGATGAAGTTAAAACAGAAGTGACAAAGGACATTGGAAATAATTGTAGCCTAAAAGTTTTTCATGTGAACATGAGAAGCTTACGAAAAAATTGGGATTTATTTTTATATGAAATGTTAGAAACTGCAGTGATATGGGACGTAATAATTTTAACAGAAGTGAATATAAAACAGGAGGAAACAAATAACTATCAACTAACTGGCTATGTGAACTATAGCAAAACCAGAGAAAAAACAATCAGAGGAGGAGGAATTATGATATATGTAAAAGATAATATTAATATAATAGAAGCTAAAAAAAAAGAAATAGTGGAGGAGGATTATATTGAAATTATACTAGAGAAAGGACTACAAAGATGTAAAATAATAGCAATTTACAGAAGCCCTGCATCGAATAAGAGAAAATTCATTCAAGAACTAAAAAAAATTATAAACCAAAAAAATAAAGCAGAAAATATTGACAATACAATAATTATAGGAGACATAAATATTGACACTCTCAAGAGAGAAAATGTAAACGAAGATAAACAAGATCAACTTAACATTGATAAATATGAAAATGTAATGGCGAGGGCAGGCTTTGAAAATCTGATTGAATCTGTAACAAGGGAAGAAGCCAAAATTGTCAACAATTTAGTAAAACTGCAAGAGTCATGTATTGACCATATTTATGTAAAATTAACAAAAGTGAATGAGAATATTAATAGTGGAGTTATAAAAAAGAAATTAGCAGACCATTACATTACTGCATGCTGGCTTTGGACTGATAACAAAGAAAAAAATCATAATAATGTAGAAGAAAATTACAGTAGAAAATATTAAAAAAAATATAATAACTGAATTGCAACAAAAAAATTGGTGTTGTCTGGATAAAATAGAATGCCCAAATAAAATGTGTGCAGAGATTATACTTTCAATAAGAGACATTTACGAAAGAAATCAAATAACAAAAAAAACTAATAAAAGTAAAAGTCAGATAAAAAAAAGAAAAGAATGGATAACTAATGAAATTGTTCATATGATAAATAAAAAAAATAAATTATGGACAAAAATCAAAAAAGAAGATAAAAACACAAATCCACAGCTATTGCAAGAATACAGAGCTTTGAAAAATGAAATTGTGAAAAAAGTTGACAAATGTAAACAAGATTATTACAGAGGTAAAATAGAGGAAATTAATAATGGCAAAACGATATGGAGTATTATTGATGAAATAAATGGGAAACAAAAGAAAAACCAAAATATTGATGATCAGCTAGTGAAAGTTTTTAAGGAAGCAAATATACAGCAACTGGCAAATGACTTTAATGATACTTTTATAATGCAAATACCAAAATTAAGGGAAAAATGTGAACAAAAAATAAAGAATTATAAAGAGGGATATCATTATAAAACAAAACTAGAAAAGATTAAAAGGAAAATTGTAAACATAAATAATAAGACCTTTTTTGTACAAAATCCAACAACAACAGAAATTAGAAATATAATAAAACAACTTAAAAATACAAGGATGGATGGTTTTAATACAGAAAATTTTAAAAAATCAGAAGATAATACAGCAATTTTTATTTGTAAACTGATAAATAGGATGATTGAAAAAGAAATATGGCCAGATCAATTAAAAATCCAAGTGCTGAGACCAATTTTTAAAAAAGGTGAAGCAAATAACTTTAATAATTACAGACCAATCTCTTTATTATCTATTATTGATAAAATAATCGAAAGATTCTTTAAAAAAAAATAACTGAATACATTGAAAAGTTTAAATTATTAAATAACATACAATTTGGATACACTAAAAATAAAGGTACATCTGATCTATTAATAGAATTAAATGAAACAATAACAAAGGCTCTAGATGAAAAAAAATATGTAGGTGCTGTTTTCATTGACTTGCAAAAAGCTTTTGATTCTTTTGATCCAACAATATTATTGAAGAAATGTGAAAACATTGGTCTGCGTGGAAAAATTTACAATTTAATAAAAAGCAATAGAAAATCAACAGTAAAGATAAAGGAAAACTACCGCAGTTATACAAATATCACATATGGAGTACCGCAAGGATCCGTATTGGGACCACTACTTTTCTTAATATATGTAAATGATATCGATAAATTTGTTAAAAAATCTAAAGTTTATATGTTTGCAGATGATACAATCTTAATTTCAATAAATACAAATTATACTGATATGATCAGCAACCTACAAAAGGACTTTGACATGATTAATGGATGGTTAATGGAAAATGAACTATATATTAGTGAAGAAAAAACATCATACCTTGAAATAACAGTACCAAAAATGAAAAATAAACAAAAGGCAAGAATAATAACACATTCTGAACAGTGTAAAAAAATTAAGTCCGGAATAAGTGATAATAGTTGTAATGAAACCTGCAAAGAAATTGAAACTAAAATTGTAACAAAATATTTAGGATTAGAAATTGACATACATTGGAACTTTAAACAACAGATTTTAAGAATAATAACAAAACTTAGACAAATCATACCAAAGTTATATAATGTTAAATACATTTTGTCTAATAAAAATAAAAATAAATTATATGAAGCATGGATAAGTAGTATTTTACGCTACGGAATTGAAATTTATGGTTTTGCAGCTGATTATTTAATACAAAGACTTCAAAAAGTACAAAATAAGGCAATTAAGGTCCTGTTCGGGAATAATCAAGAAAGAACTAATGAAATATACATAAAACATAATATTTTAAAAATAACAGATTTAAGGGATTATATAATAATTGTAAAAAACTATTATCAAAATAAATATAAAATATATGATGAAACAAAAAGTAATCGTTTGAGAACAACATCACAGAAATTTAAATTACCACAATGGAACAATACATATGGAACAAGAAATAAGAATTATTACATACCGAATATATATAATAAATTAAATAAGAATATGTTAGAATATCAGTCCAAAGCTGAATTAAAACGAAATCTTAAGACTGAATTAGTTAAAAAATATAAATTACAAAATTAATTTTAAAGATTAATAAAGGTACTCCTCGACTTATTGTGTTATTAAAATGTATTAGTGTTAATTGTAATTGTTTCTTATTTCATGTATGTATAATGTAATTGTCATGTATAAAACGTGTACATTTATTGCTGCTCATACAAGTTTGTTAATTCAAACTTCGAGTATTTTTCATGCAATAAAAAATTATTATTATTATTATATACATCTTTTTAAATTGTAAATAGCTCTAGTCTTACTTCCCACTTCAGTTTTTAACTTTCACTACACCAGTTTCATGCATTTCATTGTTTTATTATTTTGATTATTTTTAAGGAAACATTGACAATGTTACCCGGCTTTTCCCTGCACTTGTCCCTTCTGTTTGGCGATGCCATCGGGGACCATTGTGTTCCTGGTAGGTCTAACCTTAGTGGTAAGGCATTCGTGACCCCAACCCCATAGCATCACCCCTTCCTCTGCAGCCGAGCCATCGTCCTTGTTTTAAACTTTTAACTGTCTAAGTTTTATAGTGAATATTTTTTTAGTTTTAACATCGGACGACAGTCAGTGACCACCCAGTCCTTGTCGCTCTGGTTGTGTTAGCAACGAACCAATATTATTATTGTATTATTATTTTTAGGTTCTTTTTAGGGACGAAAAAGTCATAGTTTTTAATTTCCCTAGCTTTTTTTATTTACACATTTAAAAAAAATATTTACATATTTATCAAACCTATAATGTCTTCATTGGAAAATTTGTCGTTGGGAATGTCGGAATGAGCCCCTCCAAATCTACATTGCACTACAATTTCACGTTGCTGGGAGAATCATCCGTGCCGTACACTGCTGTAACTTTTCCAGTGACTTCTGTCAAGTATAAAGCATTGTAAGATGGCAAGTTAAACCAGGGTTTGTCAATAACATTTTTGTTAAGTTTCCTTTTAGTTTTGTCAATATTCTCGTACACCCAAGTTCTAAGGCAGAGCGGTTTGTTGCCATCATCAGCATTTATTTTTTCACAAGAGGGATAGCAAGAGTAAGCCGTATGCATAGAATTTGGATAATTAAACATAGTCATTGATACGAATTTATCCTCGTCAAACTGGACCTCTAGTTTTTTTTTACAGATGTATCGCGTAAGAATTTTCAGCACTTTTTGAGTTTCAAGGTCACTGGGTTAAATCCAACCTTTATATTTTGATTTTTCGTTGAAATGGGGTTCCCTGAACCCTTTAAATCTTTAAACTGTATGGAAGGAGACAAGGAAAATTTTACACCGTTGTTAATTTCGGTTCCTTTCTTGTTTTTAATTTTCAACAAGTTTTTTGTGTGAGAGATTCGAAAGATGTGTTTGCAAGGATGGTTGAGACATTTTTTTGTGCCTATTAATTATTTTGAGGTTGTTCCTTTTATTATATATATTGAAAAAAGCCTTATCTAAGGGGAACCACAATTTTGAAATTTCGAGTATTAAAAAAAGATGTCGGTCAATAAATTTGGACAAGCATTGAAAAGATCGAGGGGGGGTGAAGTAACAGGAGTCGGTACGTGAGGACAGCCGGGACTAGGGTTTGTTTTAACCCCGAAAAGCAACTATGATATGCAAAGCAAACGTTTCACTAAAGTATTAACCGCTATCGAACCTGAAGACGCCGTCAATTATTCTCAGATTGGTCCACTGGCAACAGACGTTCAAAAACTTAAAACCAAATTGCCTTAAGCCGTTACCCTTCTTGCCGACGAGTCGGCTTCCACCATTTCTAGCATTGAAAAAAAAATACTTTTTACGAAGATGGGGCTGACGGGAATTTTCATGCGAAGTAACAGCAAATTAAGGACATAGCTTTCCCAATGGCATGCTGCTGACGCGGCGAAAAAGTGTACGTCGACAGGAATTGTTTATTAGAGGATGATCAGAAAATATACTTCAACACCATGAACAAGCCGATTAGAAATCTAAGTGAACCTACTTTACCTAGTGACGCTGCTTCTATGGTTTACATTGCTTGATACAAGACGACCAGAAGGCATACTTCAACGCCGCAAACAAACCAATTAGAAATCTAAGTGAACCAACTTTACCGAGTGATGCAGCCAATAAAGTATTCATCAACAAGAAATCTTGATTCAAGACGAGCAAAAGGCATACTTCGACGCCGCAAATAAACCAATTAGAAATCTAAGTCAACCAACTTTACCAAGTGATGCAGCTACGAAAAAATTTGTTCATGAAAATTGTTTCACGATAACCAGTTTCTGCATGAAAAGCCCATTGGCTAAAGAAGTCGACTGGTTCGTAAATTCAGGACCGTTTCAAGCTTTATAAGTACAAGTTCTGGTTTAATTCGTAAAGCAATTTTATACTACAGCGATCCGAGAATAGAACTGGTCGCAAATGTACAGCAGGAACAAAAACCTTTTTGAATACTAAAATAAAGAACGGGCATTCAACATCCACTATTTTCGACACTCCTTGTGCAATAGAAAAAAATTCGGCCATTGCAGTACACACACTCGAAGATTTTTAAACAGAAAACATTTATTTATAGTTAGATTTACACTTAACTTTTTAACTCATTTCATCTTGTCCAAAACAGCTTCGTAATTACGAGTTTTCGAGACGTTACTTAGAATCAATAAACAAACGTGTCCGCACCAAATCTGGTCAAACTTTTGTACGCGTTCGTAATTGTATTTAATTCCCGGTCCCAAGTAGTTAACCACAGACTGGGGAGGACCCATATTGCCAAAACTATGGAAAAATCAAAGTTCGTTAAAGGTTTATAAAGTCAATTAACCTTGGGTGGCTTTAAATAAAGACCTTTGCCACGGTGCAATTTTTTTTTGCTTCGTTTTTTGTTTGGTTTTCTCTTCTCATTCGACCCGGAACCCTCCACTTGCTTTTGATGTCTCACAAGTTCAGCTAAAATTTGTGCATCGTTTTGTGCCTTTTTTTGTGGCAGATACCACCCCCGCAGTTCCTCCCACCAAGCCTCCAATGCCGGCTAAAATGGTTCCTAGCAATGCTAACGGCAAAAAGCCACCTTTCTTTTTCTGAGATCTTGTTTTGAGTGCCATTTTCTTTTTGTATTATATAATAAACAACTCCCACTTCACGAACTTCATCCAACTTTAGATTAATTTTCCTGTCGCCAATGAGCAGTGTGTGACAGGTAATATTAACCGGAACAGCTGCTCTAAATTTAAGTTTGACTTGAATAACCACGAATCCCTATTGAAGATGCTCGGACTGTTTTGAACAATCGAACACCACGAGAGGATATGCTTTCTTGAACTGTAGCAAGTCGAAACTCAAGTCATGGTGTCGTAGCACAGCTGCCTAAATTGCTGTGCCATCCCGTACAGACCGACGTACTCTCCGGCAGCAAAATTAGTATATAGATCGAGAAATGGAAAACGTTCGGAATTTAGAGTGACGTGGGCATCTTGCAGACTGAAGTGGTCGAACACGGCCGGGTTTTTAACTAAAGAGTCCTACTTGTTAGTTTGAAAAGCTAGAACTGTCCATCTAGATTTCTCGCCACGGCATTAGTCAGCAAGCGCCAGGTAAAGTTGGTGTTTCCAGGGAGTTCGCAGCTGTCATAGTGCCAGTGACTAAATCCTAAATCCACGGTCGCTACATGGTCGATGAGATTGTAGAGTTTAAGTTTTTGCTCGTCCGAAGCGGTGACATGTGGTATGTGCCGAATGATGCTATTCAGAACGACTTTGCCATTGGCTGTTGCCGCAGCTCTGAAGATGGGGTTTGTATTGCTTGCTCGCATGAGTGTGAGCACGTGTTTAATACCGTAAATAAGCTTATCATAATGAAAAAAAAATCCCATGACATGTTTCAATGGAATGGCGAAGGTAAATATTCCTTTGGGAGTTGTTTCAATGATGCATGCCGCTGTTTGAAACCCAAGTTGGAGGTTAGTTCAGCGTCGACGGAAGCTGCACTATCCATTGCCTAGCACTGGCCAAGCAAAGCCGGTTGTTCCGCCGACTTGTAGGTAAGCAGTCCCTTCAATAAGGTCCTAAATCCTGGATAATTTAACTCATCCACTTGTTTATCACCTAGGTGGTATTTTATATTAGAAAACAGGAACATGGGAGTATTATGAATCAGACTGACAACATCGGCGTCCACGTATGCCGAGTCATCGTCTTTCAGAAATCTCCGTTTGATCAAGAGATAACTGTTGGTCACGTGCAGAAACAAATATTGGTTTTCGACGTGCATACGGATTTCTGATTTTACATTATTGAGATTCGTGCCAACAATAGGGTTGTACTCGTGGTAGGTGTAAGATTCGAATGATGAATCGTACACCAGAGGTTCCTTAATTTTTAGGTAATCTTCTACTACGTTCATTTTCTGGTGCTGTTATAAATTTAATAAAAAGCTTTGTTTCTTGGTGTCCAACTGTTTGTTCTTTTATTATTATTAAAATTAGGAACTTTCCCCTTTTTTCCAAAGACGAGCATTTTTTCTCCTTTATTTTAAGTTGTAGATCTCAAATTAGCGATCTACAACCGGCCATCGTGTGGTCATCGTGGTTGAGTTGTGAGAGAGCTCAGCCTGGTTGCTGGAGGTTTGCGGATCTGGTTGAACCCCTGGAAAGGTGACCTTGGCAAAGTCCCCGCCAGGACTGCAGGTCAGGGTAGCGTGGGAGGCTATCATGCTCCTTCAGCGGCTATGGTAACTATTCTGGCCAATTCTGGATAATCTTTTAGCCCCTACAATGATCGGAGGTTTCTCGGATCAAATCCCCGGGTTGGCACCTCCCTTTACCAGACATTTCTTCTTTTCTAAAAGTCTGGTAATGTTCAAAATTTAGCCGGTTCAGCCATGCAAGGATTAGGTTGCTTCGGCCGACTTAAGGCTCAAAGGAATTAATTAAAAAAAAAATGAAGTCTCACCGTAAATGTTTCACCATTCAGATCAAATGGCTCGGTGGTCTGTGATGTCAGCCAGGCTCTGATATTTTTTATCAAGTTAACAGTAACTGGGAGATAAATTAAATTATGAGGAGATTCTATGATTATAAAACCGGGAGGGGAATTGGCATAAAAGGAATAACTATGATATCAGTGTGTACGAAAATTGTATTGAAGGTCATAATGTCGACAGTGTTTTGGCTTTCTTGGGTATTTAAATAATTTCCCAATTCAAACCCCAAGACTCGAGCTAAACTCTTGTTGCCGGAAAAGGATGTTCCGTAGTTCGGATCGGTAATTAACAAGTCGGTTCTTAAAGTGTTTAGATTGGGAAGAAAAGAAATTGCTTCTTTGCTGTGGCCATTTGCCTCTATTGCTGATATGATAAATTTATTCAAATCTTCAATTTCATAAGCCCCGGGCGTGATAATTAGTTTTTGCCAGGTTACACTAGTATCAATTGTGTACCTAATTTCGTTATTTTTTGAAATTATATTGTGTATACTGTTGTAAGTATCTAAGTTAATTAAAGCCAATTCGTATTTTTTTCAGCATTTAAATGAATGGGAGTGTTTAAAATCTCAAGTCAGAGTGTTTGCAGCAGAGCATGATAGAAAAAGAATCCATTTCTTCTTATTTATCCCATCTTAAAAAATCAAAATTATTTTGGGTTTTAAAAAACCACTGTTACTTGAATTGGAGGTTTAATTGAGTGGGAGGTTTACTTGAGTGGGAGGTTTACTTTAGTGGTTTACTTGATTGGGAGGTTAACTTGAGTTAAACGTGGTCAGCCATCTTAGAAAAAATGTTGGCATACATATGGGGCCCGCCATCTTGGAAAATGTCCTCACTTCCGGTTTACATGATGGCCTCCATCTTGGAAAATGGCCGCAATTCCGGTTTGCAAGGGTGCGGCCACCTTGGATTTCCGATTTGCATGGGTGCCGCCATTGTGCACTTCCGTCTGCATGAACACCACTGAAAAGTATCAAAAAGTCACAAAAAAGTAGCAAAAAGAACTTTCCACCCTCCTGCAGATGGATGAAAATAGCTGCCATCTTGGAAAATGGCTGTACTTCTGATTCACATGGGCGCCACCATGTTATTAGACACTTTATTAGACATCTGCACGGTAGTGGAGTTGAGCCTAATACACAATGAAAAAAAGGAGTGATATCATATCAAAAACCAAAACTGGTAAAAGAAGCCGCCAAGTTCCGAATGGTTCGGCCTTCCAAAGTAGTGATTTCAACACACCAAAACATTCGCCAACTTATTCGCGCCGAATAATAATTTTGACGTTAAATGAAAACGTGAACATTGCTACTGAAAGTATTCTGCAATGGAGTAACGAAGCCCACATGGGTACATGCTGACGGTTTAAACCGATTGCCATCCTTAGTTGGGTTAGCGCTAGTAATCCATTATTCTGTTTCAAATCAGTATCTTACAAACTCCCGTCATAGCGTCCGAGTGCTGCCGTCCTCGGAAGCTAAAAGTGGTGTTTGTTTACATTTTCTCACTGCAGTTTCATATCACTTATTTAGTATGATGATGGTTGTTAAGTTTTGTTGCTATTATCTTGCTTAGAACTGCTCTTTTGCCAAAAATGAAAAGGATTAAAGTTATAGAATACAAATGTGCGCATAAGTTTGAGTCAAACCCCTTTTTTTATTGAACCTATAGATTTTGGCGCCATGGCTTCGGCTGGGAGCACGACAAACTCGCCAAGTACTTATAATTTAGAAGATTTGTACTCGTGTAGTAGCACAATTCGTTTAAGCTCCCGGTTCACTTATAATTGTTGCCACATACTAGTTTCAAACAAGAAGTTGTCCTTTAGCCTAATTGTAATTATCGAGAAAAGCTTTAGAACGGATTCTGTAAATTAACACTTCGTAATTAGATATATGTTTCAGGTCATCATACCACAATCTAGGAAAGTTGTGATATTCAAGCTGGCTGACTAAACATGTGTCACAGTAAGCAACTATTTTTTCTTACTATTTCTTGTTTCTTGAAAGAGATGTAGGGTCTTTTATATGAGATATAAAATTTATTTTACGTTATATAGGTAGCTCACTAGAATGCTTTGAATTCGAAAAATACTGCACATTTTCTGCTATTATCTAGGTAGGCCATTTTTTAGCAAGTTTAGAGCAGCCCCCTATGTATAGGCTGTGTATTTATATTTTTTTGTTATTACCCTTGTATACAGAGCAACATACGATCTGTTTTTGTCGGTAACACTACAATTTGTTCTTAACCGTATAAATAGCTTTAAAATTAAGATAACGTTCGACTGTCATTTTTTTTCAGTTTTGGTTAAGACACACAGATATCTTCACTGTCCTACTGCTTTACTTACTTGGTTGAAAAACAAGGCATGTTCCGGTTAAATCCAATACTTCTGTAATTTCTATTTCATTTGTAGGAATCTGACAAACACATAAAGTCTTTTAATTATGGATGTTTTGCGAGGTAGTGTTTTTATTAATTCATTGTGAGTAATTAAAAACTTAAAACACACATATGCCACTTGAAATAATCTCAAAATACTAAACTCTCAAAATAGTCCTACAGAAGAAGTGGTTGATATAAAGAACTGCCCTTTAGGTGTTGGCATGCAAGTGGTAGAGATTACTCACTTCACACATAAAACTTTTCAGAGGTGGCTTGATGGGTAAAGTACAATTCCTCATCTACTTCAAAGGGATTCATTTTAAATAAATAAATTTTTAGTAAATCTTGTTGAGCCTTAAGTCACATGAAGCAAACTAATAATTGCTAAGATGAACTGATCAATTTTAAGCCTTACAAAGAAGTCAGCGAGGGGAGGGGAAACTGGTGATTTTAAACCGGAAACCTCTAATGACGGTTAAAAGCCGACCCCCAGAAGTACAGTATATTCAATTGGCATGTAAGAAAAAATTTTACAAGCGAAAAGCGGCCTGTTGAGTGAGACCGAAGCAGTCTGAACGTAGCTGGGAGGGGTAAGGGTGGAATTTTGCCCTGTGCACAATTTTCTGTCATTTGGGTTCGTGAATAAGTTTCACCCTATGCCTTGTTTGTACAAGATAACTTGAGAAAGAACAACCTATCGTCTTACGAATAGGACAAATATAACACCTTCGAAAAAAAAAACGATTCCAATTGTGTACTTGAACGTTAAATGCGGTCCATTTTCGGCAACATTACCGTAAAAAAAGAAGAAAAAGTAGCATAAATCGTTCTGCAACAGGGCCAGCCATTTCGTGGCAGTCACCACACCAACAGTCACGCTCAGGGCTGTGCCATACAGGGGAAGCCCCACCACCCGCCCAATGACTAACAGGGGTGCCAAATTTGGGGACTTGTGCATTTAAATTTAGAAAAATATTTAATTAAAAAATTCACTTCTACTGATTAACGCTTATAAATAATAAAACAAACAAATGTTCTCAGAATTCATCAAGTATATAGCAATAACCGTTGTCAAATCACACATTTTCTTCCCCGTGGCCCTAAATCCCCAAATCCGTAGCAACCCGACTCATGTCTGCCCCAGACTATTCTACTCCTATGATGCCACGTGACTGATAATACTCGTTAAGGAGGGGACGATTACTTAAGAAATGTGGGCAAGGGGATGGGTTGGGGAGGGGGTTTGACTGGTAGATTGTCCACGGAAAAGACAGCCAAAAAACGTAGCAAAAGAAATGGGGGCGCATGGAAAAAATTAGGTGCAGATGAAAACTAAACGATGCAAAAAGCAACTAAGGAAAAATTTTTGAAAAAAAAAACGAATGTGAGTTTAATATATTATGAATTTTTTATGTACTGTGTCCATCTTGCGATGTGCATCAAATGGCCACACCAGGATTACGTACGCAATTTTTCTCGGGACTACCTATGATTTTATGACGTTTCTGTCGTTATAATATTACTATTATCATGTTAATGTTTTAATTATTTTCTCCCTGGCTTTCTCTTCTAATGGTGTGTGTAGTCGGGACATCGTTTTTCGGACTTGCTACAATTTATTTCAAAGCTATTGTATGTTGTTTGAAATCAGTGGCAGGTAATTTAGTGATTTTTATAATAATAATAATAATAAAAGCAATCTATTCACTCAAATAAAAGTGAAAAGGAGATGCAAGGACTCAAAAGAGGCCACTTATATCAATTTTAAATTAAAAAAGAAACACAGCAAATAAAATTGGGAAAAGGTTTACGAAACTAGAGGTGCGTGCTCAGGACGATGCAAGAAGCCACTAAGGTTTGGTTTTGTTAATTTGTGTTTACACGATGGAAGCGATGGGGCCGACACAATCTCATCACTAAGTGAGTTCCACACTGGGAAGATTCGAATGGCAAAGAAGGACTTCCGAAGATTTGTTTTGAAACGGGGGAGTGATAACTTGAGGTGGTTCCCACGAGTTTTAGAAAGTACGCTGAGTTCAAACAGCGGCAGGTCAAAAGGTAACATGTTGTGTAGAATTTGGAAGGTCACAAAAAGGTCGGCTTTTAACCGACGACACTCAAGGGTGTCAAGTTTAAGTGATTTTTAGCAATCGCGATAGGTTAAGTTTCTAAGGCCTGGAAGTGACTTGGTAAACCTCCTTTGAATTGACTCTATTTTACCAATGTCCTTTAGCAGGTGTGGGGTCCAATCCTGACTCGCGTACTCTAACATAGGGCGCACGTAAACTTTGAAGGCCCAAAGCTTTGTGAACACAGATCCCGAGCAGAAGCAACGGTTGACGATGGCAAGCCTACGACTAGCAGCCGCAGAAATTGTGTCACAGTGAGTAGAGAATTTGAGGTTAGACTGGAACCAGATGCCGAGGTCTCGAACATTTTCATGTTTACCCACAAGGACCTCGGTACCCAGATATAGAGTGGGGGAATCGTATGGTCTACCCAGACGAAAACCGAAGCATTTCTCAGAAGAAAGCGGGAGCTGCCAAGTGATGGACCAATCGTAAACATGGCCAATTTCGTGTTGAAGATGAAAGTAATCAACCGAGGAGATGGCTGGTGTGTGAATCTTCAGGTCATCCGCGAATTTTTCTTAGTAAACCAAGTCGCAGGTACAATTTAAGTAATTAAGGTTTAGGATGAAGAGTAGTGGCCCCAGGACCGAGCCCTGGGGTACTCCGCTGATAACCGGCAAGGGAGTTGAAAGTTTTCCGTCAATAGACACCCGTTGGGTACGTCCAGAAACAAATGCAGTTATCCACTCCAAGAGCCTACCAGCAAAACCCATAGATTCCAGTTTAAATAACAGTTTAGAATGAACGATGGACTCGAAAGCCTTCTTGAAATGGAATAAGATAATCTGAGTTCCAACCCCAATGTTCAATGCCTCAGACCATTTGTCAAGTGCCAGCAAAAGTTGGTGGGTAGTGGATCTGCCAGGTAAAAAACCGAACTGATCGTTTTTAATAATGTGATGTTTATTGATGAAGGCCATCATTACATTACGAGCGATGGTTTCGAAAATTTTACATAGGATAACAGTTAGGGAAATTGGGCGATAGTTTTGTGGTTTGGCAGCATTGCCCTTCTTAAAAACTGGAACAACTGGAGTAGCTGAACAGCTGGAGCAGCTGACCACACAAAAAGGCAAGACGCTAGTACTGAAGGAAAGGGGAAAATTTTTTGTCAAGGCCGGAGCAACCTGGTCAGCAATTTGGCGATAAAAATAAGCAGAAAAACCGTCAGGGCCTACTGAGTGGCTAGGTTTAAGGTGGTGAATGACTTCTTCAATATCGGCAACATTAAAGATTATTTCGGAACAGGAGTCATGTAAAATAGGCATGTCGTAATGGGAAGTGCAAGTCCGTCATCAATAATTCCACGATTTGAAAATTCTGAATTAAAAGTTTCTGCTTTATCAATAGCTGAAGTAAGCAAACATCCATCAACCACAAGGAGTGGTAACGTACGAGATGATTTACATTTGGATTTATAAAACTGGAAGAGAGCTGCAAGATTACCCTCCTTTAAGACTTTCTTTTCACGGTTGGTATAGAGCACAGATAAACACTGCACGTAAGATTTCTGTAGGAGTCGGTTAATTTGCTAAGTTATTTGGCGTCGGATGTAGCCCTCTTTTACGCCAAGCAGAAAGCTTTTTTCTTCTGATGATTTGTAACTCTTTTGACCAGACAGGTCCATTATGTTGTTTAGGTATTGAAGATTCAGTACAGTGCTCAGTACATGTGCAAGAATTCAGTACAGTACATGCTTGAGAAAGAAATCCCAGGCACATTGTGTATCAGTGAAACTTGCCATTTCAGCAAACCAATCGATCTTGTCCAAAAATTCCCGAAGAATAGGGAAATTAATAGACTTTGTACTGTGATTTATTTTGGTGGATAATTGTTGATTTAAGATAAACGAGTCCATATAATGGTCACTAGCCCCAAGTCCATCTAAGACACTTACACAAATTACAGCACGTTCGTCGTCCGTAAGAATGATGTCAAGGATGTTTTGACCCTTAGTAGGCTTTGAGCGAGATGGATGAAACCACAGTCTGCAATTTCCTCCAGAAAGGCACTGTGGATACGATCAGAGGACGAAAAAGTATGCCAATCGACTGTAGGTAAATTAAAATCGCCAAATATAATGTTCGAGAACCCCTGAAGTAGCGCAGATTTAATAAAGAGCGCAGTGTTGATAACTGATTCCTCAGCATGGCCATGTGGGATGTAGCACAAAATGAAATTGAGTTTAGAATCAGGAATTTTAACAGAGTGCCTCAACCCCAGATGGAAATTTAGAAAGAGAGAGAGGATTAAACCCTTTCGGGAGATTACTGCAATACCCCTAGCATGTGTGATCCTATCACGTCGAAAAATGTCAAAAGGAAGACCGTTTAAAACCATACCATCCGTTATTGAACTGGTCAGCCATGTTTCGGTTATAAAAAAAGATCGAAGTTATTTTGGGAAAGTAGTTGGTGGAGAGCACACAAATTTGCATTTATACTTCTAGCATTTAAAAGAAGGCATCTAACATTATGAGCTGCCGTTGGTTGACCATGAGGACCAGGAGTATTAGTTCCACAATTTTTGTCAGAAGTAGGATGTGTAATTACAGTTTTGGCACGACCATGTGGGTTTGCAGATATGCCAATAAAGTTCCAATTAATAGTGAAAGTTTTCCTGTTGAATACGATGTTCAGCCACTGGATTTGGGCCTTGATGTATCAGTTTGATTTCTTCAGAAAGGCATTTCTTACCTAAATTTGTTAGGTGAATGCCATCCCGTGCCATAAAGTTTCGATGGGACATCAGTTGGTAGTCTAGAGAGATAAAACTTAAATTTTCCGCAATACATCTTTCTCGCAGCAAAAAATTTACACGAGACACTTTGATGTCTTCCACCGACCTTGGGCTGTACACGTGAGGGAACAGACGAATAAGAATAATCTTAGCAAGAGGTCTCTCATGTTTCACCACTGAGGTTAAATTTGATAGCTGGTCGACGATGGATAGTGGATTATCAACCTCAATCTGCACAAATAATAACATGTACATTTGGATCGGTGTCAAAAAGATTTGGGGAATCCAACATTGGATATGGTGTACGTGGCACCCAGGGTAGGTCCAAGATGCAGATTTGTGGTGTAGGTTTGTGGTGTAGGTTTTGACCTGTTGGTGTTCATATTGGTAATTATGCGGAAGAACCACTTTTCGCGTTATCGAATTAATTCACCTACCTATCTGTCCCTTTCGTTGTTAAGGTTCAGAAAATAATGAACCTTTGTAGCGCGACTCCATAGCCGTAAAAAAAGGTACACGGATTACAAACAAAAACACCAAGTGTGCCGTAAAAAAAGGGTTATATGATTGAAGTTTCACTTTACTTGTTAAAATGTACACGGATAAAATTTGATCATTTTTAATTGCAATGATCAAATGTACAATTGAGAAAATTGCAACAGCACTTAAACAGATGCAATTTTCTCAACTATACATTTGATCATTTCAATTAAAAATTATCAATTTTCATCCGTGTACATTTTCAGAAGTAAAGTGAAACTTCAATCATTTAATCCCGTTTTTCACAGCACGCTTGACGTTTTTGCTTGTAATTTCATTTATAGGGCAGGCAGACACGCATGCATCCCCGTTGGCATGAATGCCCATTGTTAGGAGGAAACCATCATAGGGAAGGATGAGAGCTACCCACTAACAGTAGTTAACAAACTAATGGGGGAAACAGGGAAAACAGGAAATAGGCTATTCATTTCTTATCCATATTTACATTTCATCCATTGATCATTTTCACGGAACCTTCGTGTTTGAACATGAACCTTTGCAAGGCCTGCAATGAGGTACGTGGTAGATGGGTTCCACACCGGATTAAAGTATTCCAGATTCGGTTTGACGAGTGGCTTGTAAAAACCATGTTTTTTATACACGAAAAACATTAGGTTCAAAAGTACAATTTTAGTAAACGAAGTAATTGAGAAGTTGGTGACACCTGATTGGTCTTTTCGTTATCAGTCATTTATTTGGGACCCAAGAATCAGTTTTAGGTCCCTTCGTTTTCATACTTTATGTTAACAATATTGCCGAACACAATTCTATTTGCAGACGACGCTTTCATGCTTTCAATTTACTACGACCAGGACGAAAGGAAAAAAAAAACTCGAAATGGACTTAAATATTTTGAACGAATATCTTTATGAAAATGAACTCGACATTAGCTCAGAAAAAAAACATGATTTATGCATATCACCACATCACACATGTTTTGCAAGCAAACTAAAATAATCCTCCATAATTATGACTGCCTGTGCTGTGAACCTTGCCTTTGTACTAAAATAAAACATGTTGAAACTGCAAAATATCTTGGCTTGTAAACTGACCACCACTGGAAATTTTATGACCGTGTGGAAATGCTGATAAAGAAAATCATACTAACTTACCAACGTTATACATGAATACAGATCTCATTGATTCTAAAAAAAAAATACACTTAACGAAGCTTGGATTATCTAAAAAATCAGATATGCATGCACCATCTTAGGTTGAGGTTGTTTATTAGGGGTCCTGGCCTTCTGCCACACGCCCTCACTACATCACTGCAATACCCAATATGCACAACACACAACTTACAACTTACAATATACAACTTACGCAATAAACAGTCTGACAACCACAGCTAAGACAGACCAGCATAATCTACAATTGCCGGCGACCACAGGAGACAATGGAGACACAGGATAGAGGAGGACCGGACTAGACTAGGTGTGCAAGCTTACTGTTGGGTGCCCACTATGAGAGAGGGTAAGGGAGAGAAGGCCACTCAGAGTCGGATCATTCCTAATGTACATGGCAATACCAGTCCGATGAAGCTGGAGGGCACGACACGTTAATAAAGGTGCTCCGGGGAGAAATTCACTCCACATTTCTTACAGAGTGGAGACAGTGCCCAACCAAGTCTATACCAATGAACAGGAAGCAGGGAACGCCTTGTATGGAGCCGGGACAAAACTCTGCCCATCCAGACCGGGGACCTGCAAGGTGAGAGAACCAGCTGCACTTGGGCTGGAGACAATAAAGAGTACGTTGAGATGGACTGCCACTCATCAGTCCAGGTCCGCCAAGTCCAAGCACGGAGCCAAGGGCGCACAGACCACACTGCAGCATGCAAAGCAACACCTTGATAACCCTCACACACTGCCTCCCTAGCAATGCCGTCAGCTAGCCCAAAACTTCTTGCACACAGTGTACACCAATGGATCAGCAAGTTCTTGGGCTACCACTACCTTACGAAGCAAAGCAACAGCGGATTGCGAGTCTGAATAAACAGTAAACGACGACAGGAACAAGTCTAGCGCGACATCTAGAGCCAATGAAATAGCGCAGAGTTAGCATATCATGCTGGAAAAGGCCAGTGGAACGCGGCGGCACAGAAAGACTTTAAGTGAAGGACTGTGACGCCAAATCCCTTCAGTCCACTCGACCAGGTCTCACGGTAGAACGACGCATCGCAATACACTGCACAGTCAGTGGGAAATTCACAGAATACGGATAGCAGGTCAGGACACCAAGCCCACGGACAAAAAGGCACCACTCTACTCACACGCAGTGAGGCAGATGAGGGGAGATTACGAAGAAGCCTGACACCAGTCCCCACTGGACCGACAGAATCCAGAATAGATGGATGTAGGTCAGAGTAGTCGGCGATGATCCGACTAACTGGATCCAAAGGCCCTCTGCTGGACATTGCGGAGACACAACACACACAAAAGTTCTGCAGCACGCTGTTTCAATTGGGGATCACCCAAGAGCCGGGACCGGTGTCGACTCCAGACAACCAGTGACAATCCGGAGACAATTGTTCACTGCAACTTGCAGTGACTTGAGATGGTGGTTGGCAGGATACAGAAACGGGAGATGATAGTCCAAGACTGAACGTACAAACATCCTATAAACCATCATCAGAGGACCACGCCTCATGCCATCAATACGTGCCAGACGCTTTAGTACAGAAGACCAGGACTGAAGATTACTCCTCTGGCCCTCCAGTATCAAGGCTCCAATCTAGGTGCTCATCTAAAGTAACACCAAGATATTTCACAGAGGGTACTTGAAACACAGTCGTACCTTCAACCAGAATGGACAGAGGAGACAACCGGCGAGTCCGTGACTGACGAAAAACCACAAGCTCAGTTGTCGCCATGGCCAAAAAGAGACCCATTTCAGACAAACAAGTGGCAACACGCTGTACAGCACGCTGTGTCTCCATGCAACATTCACTCGGATCGTCGCCAGCAAACCAAAGTGCAACATCGTCGGCATAGCAGACAATGTTGCAGGTCTCACAGATCTCAAGGAGTATATCTTTAATTACCACAGCAAACAAAAGCAGGCTCAAACAACTTCCTTGCGGGAGTCCACGATCAGACTGGGCTTCAGAAGACCAGTGACCATTCACTCTAGTTGCAAAACGGCGCATCCCGAGTAGGGCACACATAGCACTCACAAGTTTAGAGCCAACGCCCAAGTTCAATAAGCCCCACTGGACCCACTCAACACAAACCGTGTCATATGCAGCCTTTATATCCAGGAAGATGGCAACGACTGTGAGTTCATGAGCCCATGCCTCATGAATCCCGGACAAGAGGTACATAATGGCATCTTGTGTATTGCGGTTGGCTCGATACCCGAACTGCATCGGAGCTAAACAGTGATGGTACTCTAGATGCTACTCCAGTCTCCTAACTAGTATCCGCTCATACACTTTCTGCAAGTTAGACAAAAGGGAAATAGGCCTATAATTCATCACATTGGAGCGAACAGAACCTGCCTTATGGACAGGGACAATTATTGTGAACAGCCAAGACTCAGGTACCGGCCCACCATCAAAAACACTCTGAAAAAGAGCAAGACAGTGGCGCACAGCGCCTAAGTCAAGGCTACGCAGACTCGCATAAGTAATACCATCAATTTCTACAGCGCTGCCATCTCTGCACTTGGCAAGAGCAGACGAAAATTCGGACACAGTCCAGGGAAGGTCAACAGGAGGACACACCTCGGTACACACCCGCAGGAGAGGTGGTGGGGAGCCAGAAGGGAGGGCATACACACTTGCGAATCTGTCATTGAAAGTATGGGCCATTGGCACGTCTCTCAAAATCACGTCAGACTGCTCTCGTGGACTGCATACCCACATTACCATCTCCCTGATGAGCCCTTTAGTTATAACCTTCCAGGCATGACCAAGAGACACCGACGAACAACCCTGATAACGCACTCTATCAGGGTACGAGTCACGCTCACTGCGCAAGATGTACACTCGGTAAAAGTAGGCTGCTCCTGGACGCAGTGAGGACTCCAAAATTTGTTGTGCTTTGATGAATTTGTGGAGTCCTCACTGCGTCCAGGAGCAGCCTACTTTTACCGATTCTCTCAAGCTCCACAAAATAATCTGTTTATGAAGATGTACACTGTTTCTCGAGCTGTGCCTTGATAACTGTACCAGGTCAAATCACAAGGATGCCTCTTCCAGTATCTGTATGCTCGCCGTCTGTCCCTAACAGCACACAAGCAGCGCGCAGTCCACCAGACTGGGTACGACTTGCGTGACTCATCGTGCCTGCGAGTGGTCCGATGGCTCTTGTGCCAAATGTTGGAAGTGATTCACTCCTGGAAAATACCATTAGAAAATCTCAGACGGGATCCACACCATCTCACAGGTGGACCAAATGCAGCCAGAGGGAGAAGGATCACTGGGAAGTGATCACTACTCCTCTGGTCATCAGACACAGAAAAACGAAACTGCTGTTCAATGCCAGAAGAACAAAGGAAAAAGTCCAGGACCGACTCTTGAGCCATTCCTCGCTGCCACCTGAAGAAGGTGGGTGTACCATCCAGGACCACACACAGGCCAGCCCGTTAAATAGCAGCAGCCAAATAGCGGCACCTTGTGTCCACTCTAGTCTAACCCCAGTCATAGTGGTAAGCATTAAAATCTCGGCAGACTATGACAGGGTGAGCAAATTGAGTGAACCAGGCCTCCCACTCTTTCGTCGATGGAGACCGCATTGCATGGACCGCAACAACAGTCACCCACTGAATACACATATAGACTTGAATCGCTCATGCATCCAGTCCATCAGATTGTACAGTAAGTGTCTTGTTTACATAAGGGACAGACCATTCACAAACAGCCCCACTCTCCGATCACTCGAAACAAAGTCTGCTCGAAATGCTGAGGCCCCCGCAAAATTTTCAGAACCCAAATTTGTTTCTTGTACCCCCAGAATGTTTGCATACTTCATTAAATTTTCAATCTCTTCCAATTTTCCTCGAATTTCCCTGGCATTCCAGGAGGCAATCGCATAAACACACGACTTGGGCAATGTTAGTGTCTAACCTAACCTAACCTCCCCATCCTCTATACAATTCATAGACTCCTGAATGCCAGATTACTCTTGACTTATTGACACACCAGACACTTGGCTCAGTAAGCATCTATCACCCCTATCGTCAACTACTGCATCATCAGAGACGAAATTATGCAGTACACTGTAACTATGATCTGCACTGTGTAAAGTTGCTGCTGCATCATCGCTGCTCTGACTCGCAGCCGTAACAACTGAATTTATCGCCATGGACTCACTCCCTAACTCAATTTCCTCCGTCTAGTCAGACACAACAGAACTTACCGCTAGCACATTGTCACACTCATCTTGAAAACACTCATCATTCAAATCTGTGCTACTCGGTACTTTACTGCTACTTGACTTTCTATTCCTCTTCTTACGCTTTGCTGGAGGGTTAAAAAACCTCATTACCCTCAGAACCACTCCCTCTCACCTATAATGCTGGGAAGTTATCGTACGCAAACACAAATTCCGGTACTGCCGCTCTCGCTGGGATGACAGTTGGCTGGACACCCTCACGCAAGGCACTCGGCCCCGCAGTAGCCATCCTTACTCCAGCGCTGTCTTCGCACGATATACTTTGAGAGAGCTGTGGGGTGGGGGGCGGGACAAGCGTATTCTTCCCCCTGCTTTCATTTCTACTGCTCCCTGCAGCACGGCGCACATCGCTATTTCTTGCACTCGGTGCAAGACATGCAAACCCATTGCATACGCCTTCGACGACTGCTAAGCACATCCACTTTCCGGACGACAACTCCGACGACCCCACCATTCCACTGGCAACTTTACTCAAAACAGTAGAACAAACTGTACCTGATTGTTTTTTATACAAACCATCCCTGACCGCCGACGCATCAGTCAAAGATGCCACAAAGATGCCAGGCCCCACAACCTCTTGGGCCAATCGACCACACTACTAACCTGCTTTCTCCGCAATAGCAGCCTGCTGTTGGGCAAAGGCGAATCCTTACTATTGGATACTGAACCTCCCGCGCCCCAACCCGGCCGTGAGTCAAGTTTCTTCCGGCCCTTCGCTGATGGCGCCACCAACCCCAAAAACTTTGACACATACAAGGGATGTGAATTCCTTTGCAACTAGGTCAAATTGGATTTTGGAACAGCATTGACAATCCCCAAACGAATTGAAGTACCTTCCTTCGTCATTTTCGACAACGACAAAAGTAGTAAGGGATTTTAAGAATAACAGGCCCTTTTGAACAGGACCTACAGTAAACCCGTGCATTTTGTCATGTTATTATACTCTAATTTGAGTATTATTTTTCGCAGGTTTTTTCCTAATGGTGGTGTTTGTCACCGTGTGCTTATTTTTACGGGTAGGGTTTCTAGCGTGTGGAGAGAGCACGGTGGGTATAAAAGGCGCGAATAATTCCGTAAGTCTTCATATCAGCTATGGGTGTCAAGTACAAGGCAGTGTTCCGGTGCAAGAAATGCAAAAATGAGTTTTTATCACGAGAAGAGGTGGAAAATCACCTGCAGAAGCCTTGTGTGTTAAATTTTACGCGTCTCGATTGCGGAGGACTTGTTTCTTCTTACAATGCAGTTTTGGCGCACCATGTCCGATACGATGGAAAAATGATAAAGCTTGAAAAAATCAAATTTGGATGTGCATATTCCTGCGAAGCTAGTCGGAAGTATTTTCCTAATTTAGCAAAAGCTACGGTTAACACCAGTATTTCCCATTCGTTTCTTCCAACGAACTAAGAGACGGAAGATAAAAAAAATTACTAACGATGATTGACGACGAAAAAAAACGAGAGATGTCTGACAATGAGTTTTTTTTATGTCAATACTGCAAAAAGACGTTCAGGAACAACAGATATAAACGGTGGCACGAAAGGCGTCATGAAGGAAAATGTAACATAACTTGCGAATTCGGCGTGAGACTTACTCGGACAGTCTCGCGTATAAACGGCACAAGTGTGGAGGGGCTGTAAAACAACGTGGAAGGGAAATTGGAGAGTCTTCAAAAAAGACTTAAATTGTCTTTTCCTAAACTCAACCCCCCCGGTTAAGGGAAGGAATAATTTCTCAAATGCCCTCAAATTTCAACCTGGTACTAAACAACGTCAAATCTCTAGTCGTACCTATAATAGAGGAAATTAGAATCGACTGGGTCTTGTCCTACATGATTCCGATTTGAAAGACAAGACAGAGGTGACCGAAGATACCGAACTCGAGATGAAGCCGTTCACTTTGGATTTAGGCAATTTTGATCTCAAAAGCGATGCTTTCAATAGCTGCTTCTTGACTTTCAAGCGGGATTTTAAGTCTGATGAAATACACTACGAGCCCTTGATTTTGTTGGAACAATACGGGGACAAATATTGGAATCTATTAGAAGAATGTCGACGTCTTATAGTAAACATAAAAGCTCAAATTGGATTATGCATTCTCTTCGAAAAAGCGATGGATAATATGTAAAATACTAAAGTTTATTTCAATTCCAACCTGGTCAGAGTGGAGAGCAAGGAGGTTCTCTCTGAAATGTCAAAGAAAATTCTGTATGGTATTGGACACTTTGCAGTGAAAGGAAGTGAGTGGGTTGTCAAGCACTGCGTGTGCACCGAACTATGCATTGGAATTTATAGACCTTTTGCCGGGAAAGATTACATAGCACTCCCCAAAAAGATTAATTAGGTCCCGATATACTGGTCATTGTTTTGTAGTGAGGATGATAAATGTTTTCTGTGGGCCGTGTTGGCTAGTACACACTCCGTTCCATCTTCACAACATGATTGGGATACGAAACATTACATTCCTCGTGCGTACGAGTTAGTTGTTGGTATATTGGACCAAGTTCCTTTATCCAAGATCATGGCGTTCGAAAAAGTTAACAACATTTCGATATCTGTTTTTGGTTTTGAGGATGACGAGCATTGTGTTTATCGTGTGAGTTCCTTAGATGAAAGTAAGCATCATGTTGACTTGCTTCTTCGCGACGGACACTATGTGACGATAAAAGATTTCAACAAATTCATCGCGGGTTTCAACCCCAACAGAAATTTGAACTATTTTTGCAGGCATTGCCTACACGGTTTTCGAAATCATCTCCGGTATCAAAAAAAGGGAGTTCCGTATCAAAAGACCTCATTGCCCAACAATGATGTTATCCGGTTTAGGAATTTTAAGAACGAGCTCAAAAGGTTTGATTGATTGATTGATTGTTTAATAAGAGCACTACGACCTAATACATCATCTGCTCAATCTAACCTATTCTACGAACTACTTAAATCCTAATCACAAACAACCCTGGGTAGCACACCGTACACCTACCACGTACACAATACTGTACTAAGTGCCCAATATACAAGTGCCAAGAGCCCAACCAGATGGCAGGGGGCGAGAAAGAGAGAGGGAAGAAAAACCAATCCTAAGAGAAACGACTCATTGCCCGACAAAACCCGAGCACCGTCCTTAGAAAATCCCCACGACCCTTCGAGTGTGGTGGCACACTCAGGGCCATACTCAAGGGTTCATCCCTGTTATTCAGAGGCAGATGACGCAGAGCCACCCAGAGGGGGCAAGAAAACAAAAAGTGTTTAACTGTTTCCTCACCGGTACCACAGGCACACCGTGACGATCCACACCACCCTAACCGATGTAGATGCGACTGCAGCTGGACATGCCCGGTCCGCAACCTAGAAATAATCCCTGAATCCCTTCGAGACAGCCTATCCAAAGCAACCGGTACAGAAACTGATGGGTGCAAACCGAAGAGAGTACGTCCAGTCTCGCCGGTCTCCCATCTAGTCTGCCACTGACTCTGAAACAAAGCAGCAGACACGGAATGCAAATCCTTCAGGCCCACCTGGAACCGCACAACGTTGATCCTCGACTCAAACCCCCGCCTAGCCAGATCGTCAGCCAGTTCATTCCCAAAAATACCAGTGTGACGCGGTACCCACAAAATAGAAACAGAGATACTTTTCTGCATGGCACAGAAGAGCTTCCACCCAATTTCAATTACAATTGGGTGTGAAACCTCCAACGAACAAAAGCTGCGCCTGAGGAACCCAATACCCGCAGCTGAGTCAGAAAAGATACAAAACCGCGGAAGCTGCAGGTCAAGACTAATGTCTAGAGCCACAGAAATCGCCACAAGCTCACCCACGAACGCCGAAGGGAGACCAGGGAGGAAGTAACTAAACTCTACATGAAACTCTGGAATAGCAATCCCGACACCCCCTTCATACCGATCCAGATGGAACGAAGCATCACAGTAGACCTGTGTAGAACCCCACCAATTGGTGTCAGTCTGCAAAGACACCATGCCCAGAGCTGTACCGCACCAAGCCCATGGACAAGGGGATCGTGTAATAACAGGAGTTGGGAAGACCCTAAGTCGATCTTCCAAAAGTAATGTTGCACCCTGACCAGGAGCACCCAGCAAATCCCGTGCACCCCTGCCCAATGTGGTGTAATCCAGCAGAACACGAGCAAGTGGGTCCTGTGGACCCCTGGCAACTGATCTCATCCAAAGGTGCAGAAGAAGGTTCTGGGCTCGCAAATCAGCTGGCAATTCCCCCGTCTCTATAAGCAGGGCCAAAACCGGAGTAGATGGTAAGCACCCCGAGACTGTGCGCAAACAGTCATTTAAAGCCACCTGGATCCCCTGTACCGCCTGCTTAGAACTTGCAAGCAGGGGGAGATGAAAGTCCGCGCAGACTCGGATAAATACTCTAAAAAAACAAAGACACAACAGAGCGTTTTGCTATCAATTTATTCGTGGCAAAGGACCTCAGAACCTGCAGTCGCAATACAATGTTCTCCCTGACAAAGGCGACATCACTCACCCAAGTTAACGCAGGATCTAACCAAAACCCTAAGTACCTGATCTTAGGCTTTGACTTGACCTCCATCCCATTGACTGTAATAGCACCGACGACATGTGGGCCCTGGCGAAAGATACTCAACTCCGTCTTTGCTGCAGACAGGGCCAGTCCTCTGGCAGCGAGTGCAGTTGAACCCCTTTTTATAGCATTCTCAAGTATACCAAGAAGTAAAGGCAAGTCAGTGCCAGTGACCCACAGAGCCACGTCGTCAGCATATGCAACAACATTGACTGAGAGGCTCATTTCAATAAGTACGGCATTAATCGCGACAGCGAAAAGGACCGGACTTAGACAACTCCCCTGCGGGAGACCTCTGTCAGTGGATGCCACACTAGACCAAAAACCATTTACCCTAGTTGCGGAGTGGCGAGTACCAAGGAGAGCTAGGATAGCCCTTCCCAATTTTCTACTGACACCCAGGCCACTCATGGCGTGCCCCACCCAGGCTACATCAACCATGTCATATGCAGCCTTGATGTCAAGGAAAACAGCAACAGCAAAACAACCATTAAGCCAGGCCTCCCGAATACCCGACTCAAGGTACAAGACCGCATCCTGGGCGCTCCTGTCCTTCCTGAAACCAAACTGAGCCTCAAATAGTTTCCCAGAGTTTTCCACCTGCCAGGTTAACCTGCGGACCGGACAAGGATCCTCTCATAGAGTTTTCGGGCACATGAAAGCAGTGCAATTGGTCTACAACTCACCACATTCGTTTTTGGCTTACCCCTGCCAAGGACTGGGGAGAGCATCGGAAAAAGCCAAGATTGCGGGATAACCCCACCGTCAAAACGGCTCTGAAAGAAGGCCAAAAGCTCAGCTCGCCCTTCCACACCAAGCCCTTTCAGCTGGGCGTAAGACACATAGTCAATGCCAACAGCACCATTCGACCGGCAGACATCTAAGGCTGCCGTCAATTCCACCATAGACAAGGGAAGATCCAGCTGAGGAGCATAGTCATCAGCCACATCTGGCAGAGGAGGTCCCTTAGCAGAGCTGTAAACAAGCGAGAAGTTCCTATTGAACTCCTCAGCCATACTCAAACCGCGGAGCACACCCCCAGCCTGCTCAATGACCCAAGATATTGATGCCTTTCGATCCTGTGGGCGCACTAAAGCCCACACGCAAGAAAGAGGAAGACCCCGAGAGACTTGCTCACATATCCTAGAACCGTACAAGGCCTTTTCCTTCTGCAAAATAAACCTCGTTTCAGTAGAAACCCCCACAAATTCATGCCAACGCGAGTCAGAACGAGTACGCTTAAACCGTTGCCAAGCCCTATGGCGGTCTCATACACACAGGGGTCCACCATGCAGGATAAGAACTATTACACTTCTCAGGAAGCACCCTGTTACTCCGTCCTTTTTTCCTAACCCAGCGCTTCACCCAAGTGGCAAAATCCCCCGACTATGCTCCGTAGGAGGGAAAACTGACCCCCTGGAATGCGACAGCGCTACCGGGAAATGGTCGCTGCCCCTCAAATCCTGCGAAACTTCGAACGAAAACAAATGTGTCAAACTAGCGGAACACAAAAACATATCCAACACAGACTCCTGTATAGTTCCCCCATAACGCATGACAAAGGTCGGCGTACCATTCTGAATGAATTCTAAATTTAAATCTTCTAGGGGGGGTCGGCAAACACCCTACCCCGAGTATCACAACGAGGACTGCCCCAAAGCCAGTGATGTGCATTGAAATCCCCTCCTAAGACTAAAGGCCACGGAAGGGACCCAACCCACCTCACCCACTCATTCTTCAAAATGACCCCAGTAACGTGAATGAACCCAACAGTAAGCCAAAATGAACTCTACCAAATTCTAAATACACATGTGTCTATACCAGGAGAAGAGGGGGTGGGGATTAGAGAGAGGGGAACCCAATCCCTAATTAAAACCCTTATCCCAGAGTTCCCAGGCCCAGCAAGGCCACTGCAGTCCGCAAACAAAGGTATAGTACCCACTGGCAATTTTGTTTCAAGAAGGCCTAAAATGTCAACCTTCTGGCTCAGATAATCAATATCTTCCAATTTATTTCTCGCCCCCCTCACGTTCCACGAGCATAAAGTGAAAGCAAAAA